>JAPYZP010000923.1:0-20479 GCA_030522985.1 Torymus sinensis | reverse complement strand
AAGTTGAGTCTTTTTTTTATAATAGAAAAGCAGACAGTTCTATGAATCATGTTGATTTCTGCGCACTAATTCTGCGTATTCATAGAAATTTATTTACAACGCATTGATATACGTACCACGCATCGCATCATTAAACGTTCATTTCAGAGCCCGCGTACACACATACACACACAGCTCATTCAAAACAAATAAACCAATCCCACGCGCGGTACTCACTCGCTTTCCCTCATAAACTGCGCTGCCCTCCGAAACAATGCTTACAAAATCCTCACCTCGCTCACCTCAATCATCCATTTTTCCCTCTCTTGCGCGCACGCATATCAGCTCAATAATTCATCACCACCCCCTCCTTATAGCGAAAATAGAACGCTCTCAGCTCTATCGTACACTGTATATACACTTGACCAACGCTGCACACATATATAGGTAAAACGCGGCCTCGCCTCCTCTGCTCTTCGCTAACGACGCTTATTACACCTATCTCTCTCTGCGACGCGCATTGTGTCGCGCTCGCGCGCCGACAAATCATGCGCGCGCGCGCGCTCTCGCGCACAGAGACGCGTCCGCGATTTATGCACGCGTGTGCGGCGCGCCGTTCAGGCGAGAGAGAGAGAGAGAAGGGGGAAGAGGGAGAGACTAACTTTGCGAGCTCGTTGAGGCATGACTGTGCCGTGGAGGCAGCCTGAAAGGAAGGCGAAGCGGTGTGTTTATGAAATATCGAGGTATAAGTGGGCGGCGTTTAATTGGTAATTAGATCATTGTGGGGTTTATGAAGTGGCGGTAATACAAATGAGTTTTCTTGGGATTCCATTTTTTTAGGAATAATTTTTGGTATTAAGTATTTAGAAATATTTATTATTGATGCATGAATGCATCTCTGACAGCGAGGAGTTGTTCCTTGGTGATAAATTTTCAAAATTCCTTCCGTTTCGGGGAATTTTCTGAATTCGAAAATGGAATTTGATTTCCTTAAGTGAGTAACTTTAAGGAAAATCTGATCAAGGTTCTCGTGGGATGGCACCTAAAGTGGTGAAAGTTTTTGAAATTCATGAAATTCCAAGTGCTGTAAGGTAGGGTTTTTGACACTTATCTTTAAGAGAAAATCCTCCATTTTATGAATGAGATTCTCCAACTTCATACATATTTTTCATACGCATTTCTTTTTGAATTTTTTTTTTTATATCAACAGATTACGCAAAGTGTCATATGACCGTTAAAAATAAATAGAGAGTTTTATCAAATACTTACATACCAAAACAAGTCTGTTTCCGATCCCTATTTAAAATATTCTCCTGAAACATCATAAATCACATCAGAACCATAAACATCAACAAAACGGTCCCTCCCTTTTCTCTTTCTCTCTCTCTCCCCGCAACAATGCGCTAATAAGCAATTATCACATTTGAAACCACCGCTATGTGCCCACGCGCACGCGCGTCTCTCTCCCCCCCGGCGAAAAATCGGCACGTCTTCCCCATGAATCATCGTGTCGGCGGCCCTCCCGCGTATTACCCACTCATCTCCGCTGCAGAGGCTTTTTTTTCCCTGCCGCTGACGCTTCTCTCTCTCTCTCCATTGTCGCATTGTCTCTGGCATTGGCGAGCGAGGCGGCTATTTTCCAGGCCGGGGAGCCGGAAATTACACGCGCGAGCGCTGGCGCGGATTTCGGTGTAATTATTAAACCCTCGCCCGCTCGTATCAATACGAGCGCGCGCGCGAGCGTCATTTTTAATCGTTGCCTTGAATTATTGAGGCGCGCGGTTCGCAAAGTCGAGAGTTATCGGGTTGATGGGAAACGATCGGTCGTGCGATGATGAATAAAAACAGATGTAGGTGGCGGTGCGATGACGAGGGAGGAGGGAGATAGGGGGGATAATGAAATAGGTGAATGGGTGGCATCGGTTTAGTTTTGGTATTTGAGATTGCGGAGAATGTGTCAATAGAGCGCTGGATGGCGTTTTTGGTTTTGATATATGCTATAATGAAAATGTTTGCGAATTTGTATACGTGTCATTGAAAATAGCGCAGTTTTAATGGTTGGACCTTGACTTGAAAGCAAAAATTTTGATAGAACGCTGATTCTGGGTCGAATGGAATTCTAAATTTACCAAAATATTACTCGCATTTACCAAAATATTACTCGCATTGAAAGCTTATACACGCATCCTTTTAATAATCCCATTCATTGGAGTATTCATTTTCACGCAATACTTTATCACTTGTATTTATGATACTTCTGTAAATAATCTTGAAAAATATTATACTCCCCGAATCGACGCGCTTCGACCCACCGTAAAGAATTTCCAAACAAAGCGAAAACCATAATCACGCACAATTGCCGCCGCCGGCGCATTTAAATACAATAAACGAGTGCATGACTTTCAATCGCGGTTTCTCTCTATACGCGTGTCATCAATAATTCCCACCCTAATATCGCGTTACGCGCAGGCTCTCGTGTATACGAGGGTACACGTTTAATTTATTACCCCCCGCATGCGTGCGCGCTATATACGCGCTTTGGTAATCCGGATTTCGAGCGTGACACTTTCAAAGGCCTCTTAATTTACTCGACTTCGACGAGCCCAGATAGACTCTTTCTCTCTCTCCCTTTCTCCCTTTATCTCTCCCTCTCCCTTTATACCGGCGCGCCCCGTTAAAAATGCATTTTTCACTCGTCGCCGCGCGAGCGGAAACGCGAAAACAAAACTTGTTTCGCCCACGGGGGACGAGCGAGAGAGGGAGGGAGAATGAGAGAGAGTCAATTACGTCGGTGCCCGGGACTAAGGTTAAATCCACAATTACCTTGATTACGAGTAAATTAACTAATTACCTATTACGCGACTCGGCCGTCCGTCCGAAAGCAATAAAACAAGTATTTCACGCGTGACGTCGCCCTTCGCCCGCTGTGTTCTGCGCGGTCGCTGCCACCTGCAGGATGTGTATATATATATATGCGCGCAGAGCGAATAAAACTTGGGCCGTGAAACGAGCGGCGGAAAGCGATTTCGGGACGGTTTTGCTACTCTGCGCGCCTGCAGCCGCCACGTCGAGAAGGTGGGGGGACAAAGGGCCGCCAGAGAAAATTAGAGTAACTGCGGCTCGAGCGAGTTCGGATAGGGCGCGCGCGTACTGCTGTGAGTGAGATGAGTTGAAAGGTGCGCGTTGTAAAGCTGGCTGTTAAATAATCGTATTACTATATACGCGAGAGTTTAATTGTACTTTGAAGTGTGGCTAGAAAAATTGTTTTCTTTATTACGCGCCATTATGCAGTTTCATTGCTGGATTATTGTAAGCCACGATTATAACTGGTGGTGCATGTATGTTCGAATTAGAGCACTAATTTTCAAGTGGTTGTCTAGACATTCGATTAGAAGATATTGTTTATTTCATTTATCATCGTGTTATATGCATAATCTAGAAAGATTGCTACATAGCTATTTCTGATTTTAAGTAAATTTGTATTGAGTTTTAAATTAAAGCAAGTTGTATGTTTGTTATAACGAAAGAATACATTAATAATTATTTCATATTATTTAGTTTAAGTTGATTTATCTTTAATGCGCATCATGAAATAATTATATTATTCAAACTCGATTTCGAAACTTTATAATTATTACTTACATTATTAATGTAATGTATAAACATTAATTACACAATTGTATTTATATTTCAGGAGCTATTTATTGTGGCATAAATATTTAAATCGTCGTTGCTCTTCGTTTGATTGTTATGCATTAATGAACAATAAATTAACCATTATCGCAACTTATAAATCTGCTATAGAAAGAACTATTGGAGCCCAAGATCGATTCTTCATCATCCTATAAAAAAAACACCACTTACGGCGATGCCTTACTTACATACGTATGTAATTGTGTATAACGTACATTATACACAATTACCGACAAACACTGATTTTTCAAATTTATTTTTTAACGTGTACATATTGTCTATAATATTTGAGAAGGGGTACATTATGTGCTTCAATAATTTTGGAAATACTAAATTGGGTGAGAAATATGAAAAATCAAGAGTATTACAGAAATCTGCAATTGAGTAAGGCCTCCCCTCAAAGATTAGCCAGGATTATAGCCAAGATGTTTAAACTCGAACGCCTACTTTGCACGTCGGCCTACACCCACAAGACCAGATACTTGGCACGTGGCAAATCCGCGTCGCGAACGAGGCGAACAAACGAAATCCAATCTAATTATCCGTAATGCGCCGGAACTCGGAAACAGGGACTCGCTCCCCCCTACCAGCCGCGTTATTCATTTGTTTGTGTTCCCGGCCATCTCATACCTTTTGTCCGCGCGCTCTTCATCCCCCTCTGTTTGTTTTCCCCTCCATCCCTCTCTCTCTTCTTTTTCAGTATCTCATTATATTTCTTGCCGCGCGCCGCCACCGCCGTCTCGTTTTTCCTCCCGCTCCTCGCCATGTATATACCGCGGGAACAAGTTTTCCCTTCTAGTCTGATGAGTGCTCTCGCGTTAATCTACCGCGCCGTCTCCGCTTTTGTCTTTTTCACTTTCCCGCCCGTCTTCGATGAATCTTGAAGTCCGGAAAGTTTGTCGCGCGCGCTTCGCGTCCTCCCCGCAGCGAGAGCAAACTTTCCTGGCGCCGGATCGTTTTGACCACGGGACAGCTTATGCGCGCTGGCGGCGGCGGCGAGCTTTTCTTCACGACGAACGAATTGCATTCGCCGGGGCTGCTGCTGTTGTTGTTTGTTGTGCGTCTCGGTGGATTTTTTGTGCGTAGAAGGGAGAGTGAGAGGAAATACGGGACCCTGCGCTGAAGTATTTATCCGGGAGAGAGGAGAGAAGAGTCGGGTGGATGCGACGCGTCGTAGCTTGATGTTTTGGAAAATTTTTAGATATTTATTTGGACGGAAGTGCGGAGAGAGAGGGAGCGTGCAGCCCTTTTTTTTGCTGGGACGCCAAGTTTTTTGAATGGCAGGAGCTTTCGCGTTTGCACTTTTCATTCCCGGAATTTCAGCGCTTTTATTATAATGCAAGAAGAATGTTTGTTTTAATCATAATATCTGATAAAAATGAAATGATTGTTATATGAATAACGTGTTAATTAAATTGAAAATATTTATTCCTTAGAAAAATATAAATTTCGAAGTAGGTCAAAGTTATATTTTAATTACAGTAAAATTCAAAACAGTACGTCAAGTTTAACCTACATTTATGTTGCATAAATGTTACGTTTCGCATTTTGAAGTTCTCTTTCGGACTATAAAATTCGTTATTAAAATAACGATGAAAAATAAATAACTATAATATAATAATGAACAAATGTGAAAGATTATACTAGATACATACCATGCCAAAGCAACAGGTAAACAAGGAAATATTAAACGATGCAAAAATGGAAGCAAAAGAACTGCAGTCGAACTATACATAACTGTTTTATTTAATTCAGGTAAAGAGGAGGTCTGAGGCAGAAAACAAAAATTAAATGCAGTGGTAAATAAACAGAAATAGCAAGAGAGGTGAACATAAGACTTGAGTAGTGTACATAATAGGTGTACAAAACGGATCGATATGTGCTTTATAACAATTCGTATTATTAAAATTATGCATTTTTCGAAGTAAAATATTTAACCAAAGTAAATAGCTCTAATTATACCTATATCAACATAATAAAAGCGAAAAATAAATATTATTTTCAATATAATAATAACAACAATTCTATACTATAAAAAAATGTCCTCGGTCCCTTTCGCTCTTGCAGATATTGACTTACGATCGCGCGATGCAGAACTTTACCATCGCGGACCGAGTGCGCAAATAGTTACAACTGACGGAATTGAAAAGCCCCGCGCGCCATCATCATACTCCATGCCTGCGTTACGATCTCCCGTAAATAAAATTCCCCCCTCCCCCTCCGCTTTTCCAATCAGCAATTAAAAGTTTCCGCTCAAGAAAGTTAATTTTTTTCCTCCCTCCTTCCCATATCGACTTTCGAAATTGCTCCCTCAGCCCCAGCCACCCCCTCTTTCTCTAATTGGACCTTAGCGCGCGGCGTTGACTGCAGTACCTATACGAGGTAGAAAAAAAATATTTAAGTCCGCGCGGGCAGCCGCCGCCGTTCTCATTATCGACTCCTCATCTTCCGGTTTTTCAGGCAAGCGAGAGACTCTCTGGGCGCGGCGGCGGCCGAACAACAAAAACGACGTCGGCTGCCCCCTGTATACATCCCTCCCGGTTGCTCTTCCAATCGGAGAAAATGGCCATAGCCCGGCGTCGGTGAAAAATAGGTCAACAAATACATATAAATCCGCGGGGTTCGGTATCGCGGAAGGTCAGGCCACGGGCTCGCTGCTGCTACTGCTTCTCTGCGGCTGCTCTTTGAAATGGATGCTTTTTGCTGCGAGTAGATGCGCAGTCGTTTCTTTTTTTCTTTTTTTAATATTGGAGATAGTTCTATAAAATCAAACGACGAAATGCGTTATAGCAAAATGCGCGGTGTATAAACGCGGGAGAAGGGCAATATTGAGAGTTGAAGTAATAAATGCAAAATGGGGGGTGATTCTACTGGAGAGCAACGTGGAATTGCGAATGAAATGAAATTTGTTTATGTTAATTGAGTATTTTACTAAATTGATGAAAGCTAGAATATAGCAATATAGTTTTTATTAAAAAGAAATAACAATCCTAGAAATGATAAATCTTTCTGGCTTTAGCTCTGCCTGCTTTTTACGAATGGCGCAGAGAGTATAAAAAGAAAGATAAAAGTTTTGTTTTAATTAAAAATGAAACTATCCCGATTCTTTTATATTTTAAGAAAAATCTCACTCTTATTTGATAGCGTGTTTTTCCCACCATCACTGAGTGAATATAACTACAAAAGTGAATTGAGGCTGTATCGTGGCGGTCTGAACACTATTCAGAATTACTGTTTTCTCTTCATTATAACATTTACAAAAGACAACATTCACACTCGACCTACATTTATTCACTATATTTACTTTCCACTTTAACATATATTTTTCTCTCCGTCGAATGAATAAATAGCCAGACCAGCAAAAAGCCCATCAGAACCAGTCCAACCTATCCAGCTCCGCACTCTCCCCGTCCGCATCAGACGGAAAATCCGGCAAAAGGTGCAAAGGTACAGACTCTCCCTCTCTCACTCTCTCTCTTCTATTCCGCCCATCCTTTCGTCTCTCGCTTTTCTCCTCGCGCGAGATCGATTCCTGTGCGGAATTCCCTCGTGCCGCCGCCATATACCTACCGGAGCTACAGAAAGAGCGTTTAGGTTCGCCCGTGTACACGGCGAGGAGACTGTATTTATGGGGCATAAATTCGCCCTCCGACGCAGGTTTTACGGTGCGCGTGTGCTGCGTGCGCGCAGGTGAGTACAGCAGGAAACGCGTGCCAGGTTTTCGAAGTCTCGTTGAGTTCGCTTGACGATGCAGCGTTATTTCTAAGATGTATCTGCGCGACGTTGTCTTTTGCTTTGATTCTTTGATTCTTGATGAGAAAGTTATACTTGAATAAGTCATTCTGTTATGGAGTAATCTTTATAGACGATATAAGTGTATTGATTTGACATTTAAATTTTGTAGAATTCTTACGACTATGTATAATAGAATTTCGTGTTTAAATTATTATTCATACACAAATTAAATTATCTCTGTAGCTCAGATTTTAGTATACAAAGTTTATACATTAATATAGTATAGGATGTAGAATTTCTCTAATCTTGTCTGAAAACAAAATAAACATTAAGATATAACGGGAATTTGGAAATTATAGTCTAAAAGTTCATTATTATTATAATAATATTTTACAGGGGATAATACAAGACTATTTAGTTAATGAGTTTGGATTATATAAATTGTTACTTATATGTTTGTAACAAAACTTTACATTATTACTTTTTACTTCATTTCCTACTATTTCATGAATTAGTTAAATAACCTCTACGCACCGGTTACACCCGTACACCATCTTTTATGCTGCATTTCGCCTGAAAATCATAAAATAAAATAATTCTAAACAGTAAAATTTTAAACTTCGAAAAATGAGTTTATTTCAAAGAAAAATTCGTCGACAGCTCCGATAAATGACGCAATTAAAGGAAAAATGAATAACACCATAAATACATTTCTTTCCTTAAAAGCGAAAAGGGATCTCGCGAAACCGGCGCCCCTCCTTTTTCCGCGCAAATAATCACATCATTTCCGCAAATTATTCGCAACCATAACCTCCGCCGTATATATCCTCTCTCTCACTCTCTGGCGCGCGCACACTCGCGCAAAACTCCCATCTCTCGCGAGCTTCGCCTCGCCTCGGGCGCAATTTCCCGCTCTATTTAATGCAGAAGAGAGATTTACAAGGGATTCGCCCGGATGGATCCTGCGCTCGATCGCTATGGAGACGCAATACCTCGGCACAGAGAGAGAGAGAGAGAGAAAAAGAGAGCGAAAAACGAGAGAGAAAGATATAGAGAGCGACGTTAAGTGCTTCCGTTGGCGGCGGCGGCGAGGGACTTACGGTAATCGCGTTTAGCAATGACGCGCGCCGGCTGCCGGCGCTCTCGCTTGCAGCGCGCTATATAGCTTGCGCTTCTTCGCCCCGGCAGCGCCCGCGCGCGCGCGTCGTCATAATATCTCTCGCGCATATTTTCCCTGTCTCCCTTGGTTTATTCGGACGCGCGCGCTCCTTTTACTTTTAGAGGAAGAGAGAGAGAGTATAGAAAATTCTCCCGCCCCGCTATAAATGCATTTGCACCGATGTTGCGAAGCCGAAGAGAGAGGGAGAGAGTGGCGCGTCTTCTCTTCGCCCTCGCCTTCTTCTTCCGCGAAGCGAAAGAGAGGAGGAGAGAGGAAGGAACTCGCGGACGGGAAAGAGAGAGAGGCGTTCCTTTTGATGAAAATACCGCGGTCGTCTCGCGCCGACGGCACTGCGCTGCTGCTGCTGCTGCTGCTTTGAGCCCGGTAATATTACGTAATAGCGCGCGCTCGTTCATTGGAGGCCAGTATTCCAGGATGTGGTTGAGAAATTGTCTGATCAATCGACGCGTTATTGATTCGCGAGTTTGCGGGAATTAATCGAGTGAAGTGAGTTACTTTACTCGATCCCCTCTTCTCTTTTATGAATGTTTAATAAAAAATTGTTAATATTCGGTCGTTGGAGATGAACGCTTCTTTTTTTTATTACACTAGTAATCATGTTCAGGCGGTTCAATCGAGTCGAGATGAATTAGCGGCAGTTCTTAAAATTAATTATTAATCATAACATGTTCGGATAAGGAGTATTTAAAGGAAAAATTTTATTAGAGAAGAGAAATTAATTTTATTTTACGCGAATGATTAAAGGAGTGGCGATATTAAAAACGGCGAACGATAATGGAAGAATTGCGAGTATTAAAATGAGATTTAATGCGGTAAAATTTTGCAGTCCGGGCCTGAGTTATTCAGCACTTAAGTGATATTGGATTTGACGCTTTGTAAGCTGAAGAGGAAGCCCCGCCGTCTTCCCCGGGAGGGAATTTTCTTTATCGACAATATCGAGTGCTCTAAATGGAAGGTTGACAGTGAAATGCACTATCGATAATCTATAAATAATAATGCAAAATCCATTTACGTCCGGTATTCAATAATAACTTCTCTTGTAATGCTTACTTTAATATAGATTTAAAAAACGCCTCGTTAATACTGCCGTACAAATGAAAAAAAAGCCGTAACTACCTCTTGTAGATAGCGCCTCTTTCTTCATTTCTACACCATAATAAGGGACGAACCACTGAAAATAATTTGATAGTAAAATTTCTCATTTTATAAGAATCAATTTAAATGCCATGAATTTTTAAAACGTTATATTCTTTAAATTTAAATCAGTGCATATCCACTGATACCAAATCAGTTATACGTATAATATTGACTTGCTATCAGTGCATAGGCACCGATTCAAATTTACAGAGTAGATTTTCAACCTTGATAAGCTCATTAAACAATATTCTGACCTATATTAAATGTTGCTCACATTATAATTTTTCTGTATAAAAATGTTAAACAAAAAATTTTTTCATAAACAGTAGTAACCCCATATTATTTCAAGTTTTTCAAAATACCTTTTCTAAAGTTGAGAAAATTCAATTTTAATTACTGTCTACGCAATTGTAAAATGCAATCCGAAAACCATCATAAAATCAACCGCGACGGTTTTCCAAGTTTCATTAGATGCTCCTACGGACAAAACGAAAACAAAAGAGAAGGAAAGCGCGCGCACGAGATAAAAAAGGGTTGAAAAAAAAAGAACTTAGCGTCGTCGTCGCTCTCGCGCACGTTTAGAGCAAAGAAGCGTCGTCGAGCGGACGTCCTCGGGAGTTTTCGCCGTGGCAGGTCTTCCTAAATCATTCCGGTCGCGACTAACTCGTTCTTTCTCTCCCTCTCGCGCGTACTCGCGAAAATATCCCGAGAATTCGGAAGTAAGCGGCGCGTCTCCCCCCTCTCTCTCTCTCTCTTTCTATCCCAGTCCTTTTGGGCGTATATACGCCTACGTGAAATGTCCCAAATAATCTCGAATTCGACGGGACAAGTGGGCGGACCTGGCCCAGGTCCAGTGGTACTTTCTGCGCGCGCGCTTTCTGTCGTAGGATGAAAAGTGTTCGCCCGCTCCTATATTCCCTCGGTTGCCTCGCCACCGCCGCCGTGCGATTTTCTTCTGGTCCCGCCACCGCGTTCTCCTTTTTGCTCCTCTTTTCCTCGAGTCCTTTCTTCTGGCAGCGACGCGCGCGCGCGGAATTTCGAGTCAGTTCGCTGCCGCAGCAGCCGGCGAAGTTCGCGCGAGCGGGCACAATAAATAAGTTTACATGCCGTTTTGGAGCGACGCATCCGCTTGACCGGCTATTTCCCATTCCGCGCGCACGCAGTGCAGCAGGAGGGAGGTGGGCTGCTGCTCATGGGATTGCGACGCATTGTCGCGGATTCAACGCCGCGAACGTGTAGAGGATGGTATATGGATGGTCCGCGCGTACTTACCGTTGCTGCTTTGCAATTGAATGGTTAAATCGCAGTTTGGAAATTTTCGTACGATTGAATTAGTATTTTATTAAAGTGACCAATATTATTATAAATCAGTATACAATGAATTAGTATATATATACTTTGAGCTAAAATTTGTTAGTAATTATTAATTTTAATATGTAAATAAATATAAAATTCTACTATTTTATACAGGGTTCATGTAGATAGAATTCCTAATTTTCTTGATATGAGATTGATCAAAGCATTCCCGTTTTGGATTTACAGCTATCCTATCGTTAAGTAACATTTTAAATTTATCAAGAGGGCAATATATATCACATTCATCGATAGTCAAAATTTCGAATTCGCTTGGAACTCCACGGTAATACAGCGCCTGTAAAATAGGCAACATTTTTAATGACAGTAATTTATATACCTAGCTCAATATTATTGAGATGAATCATTGATAATAAATCAGTTCTTATTAGATCAAAACGTTTTCATAGATTTGCCATTACCTTAATAAAGTAATTTGATTTTTCTTTCCAAAGCTCGTAAATGATGGCGCTTCCATATGGCGGAATTTCCACTCTCCAAGTCAAGGATCTTAAATGGCTGGCGACATTTATATCGTGCCCACTGTACAGAGAAATCTTTGGTGCCTTCTTTCCTTTCGCTATAGCTGTCATGTCATCCAATATCCTTCGATAAGTCATACCTATTGAAACACAGTTTTTTGTATTACATAATGCTTGAGTAAACTTTGACCAATTAGAAGAAAACTTAGTATTAACCTGCAGACAATCTTAACAATAACGTATTCCAAAAGAATCCCTTTATTTCAAACTCTGCCGCATCCTTTATAAAACCTTCTGGAAAATACGGTTTTGTCCACTCAGGAAGTGTTAAATTCATTGCCATTTCAGATATTAACGTGCAATAGATAGCATAAATTGTTGATGTACTAGTTATATTTAGCCCAGTATACTTAGACAATTGAGGCATTGCAGTTTTGAATTGTTCAAACTCAGTCTTATACTCCTCTGAACCTTCAATACGTTCTTTTTCTGCTTTGAAACTAATTTTATCTCGGTTGAATGATTTATTCTGATTTCGAAATTTTAAAGTAATACATGCGATACATACGTGGGACACGCGAATGGATACAATATAGGGTCATTGTCTAAAGGAGCGTCTCTCATAGGTATAGGTTGCCAATTAAGATCTTCTTTCCAATGTTGTACATTCGTAGGAGGATAAAGAGCCGCTAGAACTAGAAGAAGACTCATTCGCGCCCTATCGTAATCAGTGCTACGCGCGTAGAGCTCTGAAGGGAAATAATAATCTCCCAAAAATTTATCATATCGCTTGCGTAAAAGTTTGCCAAGATTATATTCACGTAGTTTCCCATTCTGAAAAAGTATTTTTTTCTGAACCATATTTTAAGACGTAAATATGAAATGACTTTAACCTTTTAACTGTCTCAAAGTCAATATATTGGCACAATGATAATTGAAATATTATACAAATTGTATCTAAGGTATAAGCATGACATTTTGGAACATTCTAAGAGAATAAACAAGTTTTCAATGCTGACGGTCAAAAGGTTAATAAGTAAGCGATATATTACATTAGTTAATCCACCTATTTCAATTGGATAATAGTCGCGATTGTAATAGGGATCGTTCGGATATAATGCATCGGATTCCGGAAGTCGATCACCATGCCTAAAAATCTTTTTATGATATTTAATATCTGAACTTATTTTTTAAGTAAAAAATGATAGCAATTTATTAAAATAGTATTCACCACATTAACTGCTTTTAGGTTGTAATTGTTTGCAATTGCAAACTTAAAATGATGAAATACAAACAAGATTCCAAGGCATCTAAATAAATACACATAAGTCACCATCATAATGGAGTTGAAATGATGTCTAATAAAGGAAACCAGATAGGGATTTTTTTAAATGTTATTATTAATACACAGTACGACCATTAGGTTCACATATACAATAAAAATTATTGCAAAAATTATTTTCTTAAACAAAAGTAAATTTATTTGTACTTACTTAAAATTTTCTTGACATTGTAATTTTATTCTTTCAATAGTCAATAGGCAACTGAATTTATAACTAACAAGCATGCAGCAGTTGAATTCTGTTTACGACTCATGACGTGATAAACCTTGTTTTGATGTCAAAAGTAAATATTGTTTTAAGAAAAAAAAAATAAAAATATCTATTATAATAGAAACTCTACCGCATGAAGCTCCTTCCGAAAAAAGACTAAAATGATGTGGTTTGGTTTAATGAGATTGGAAGAAATGTAAATATGATAACGCTGTAAGTTTAAACACAATGATCAGAAGTTATAACAGGCGTTTTATCAATTCATTGAAACACAGTTTAAACTTAAATGTGTAATAATTTATTATTTGAGAATATTTCAAATGCCATTATTTTGTTCAGTTCTAAAACTGTAAATATAAGAAGGAAGCAAATGCACTATAATCTAGCTATTTTATAGTACGTTATACCTCGCAATGGTTGGATAACAATTTCTAGTCGAGTGAGAATTACTTTCTTTAATTAAGTACCTACTTATTGCGTATACTATGTTCTCCCTCTGTTCGCGAAATTCGATTCTCTATTTTTCGCACAGTTAGGAAAGTTTTTATTTATGAAAAATAATAACTGTTAATTTAATCTTCATATAATTATTTCATTTGAAACAATTTTTACAATATGAGTTTTAAAGATGAATAATGTTACTAAAATTGCACACCAATAAAAGTCTAAACACAAATATAAAACTGATTATCGTTCATACGTATACAAGAAAATTATATATTTATATTTATTGCGAAAATTAACCTATAATTTTAATTAAAAATAAATGCAATATTTGACTAAAAAGAATAGTTATTTACGCAATACGATT
Source organism: Torymus sinensis (assembly GCA_030522985.1). NCBI lineage: Eukaryota > Metazoa > Arthropoda > Insecta > Hymenoptera > Torymidae > Torymus > Torymus sinensis. Next base: position 6,556 of record JAPYZP010000923.1, on the reverse strand, counting down.
ATTCATAGATGTTTTAATTTCTTGAATATAAGACGTATTAAAACATTCTCTTTCCGGGTCGTTCGAAGTAACATCATGTAGTAGCTTTTGAAAATCTTCGACAGGACAATGTTCAGAACATCCTTTAACTGTCAAATCTTCAAATTTCACCGGGGTTCCAGGATAATATACCACCTACAAAAATATATTCACATAAATTTTTTACATATAACAATTTTTTACTAAAATATCTATTATTTTATTACATGAGATTCTGTACTTTGAAAAAATACTTGGAATTCTTTTCCCAAAGTTCTAAAATAACTGCGATTGCATATTCCGGTATATCTGGTCTCCAGGTATTCAATGTTTTCAATATTGCAAATACGTTTAATCCATGTCCACTGTACAAAGATATTTTCGGTGTTTTCTTGTCATCTATTATATTTGTCGCATGATTTAGAATCGCCCGTAGAGTCATGCCTATTGAAGAAAAATGTGTTTAGTAATAACAATCACAATTGAATGTATAACATTTTTAACGATAATTATAAAATAAACTGTACAATAATACTTATACCTCCACTCAATTTTAATAATAAAGTATTGTAAGAGAACGCTTTCATTTCAAATATAGCTGCTTCTTTTATGAGTCCTTCTGGAAAATACTGTTTTGTCCACCGAGGAAGTGTAAAATTTAATTCTTTTTCCGCTAACAGCGTCTGATATAATTTGTAAAGTTGTAATGTTTGAGTAATATTCCATCCAGTGAGATTAGACAATTTTGGCATGGCATCTCGAAATCGCTTAACTTCCAACTTGTATTCCGATGAATTTTCAATTTTCGCCTATTCGTCTTTAAAACTAAAAAATCAAATTCTAATTATTCTGAAAATACATGTTATAGGTAAAAGTTAAGAATAATTTGTGGTTTATGGAAATGGATAAAACGTACGTAGGACATACTATCGAATACATAATTGGATCTTTGTCAATTCGGGCATCTCTCATCGGCACTGGTTGCCAGTTAAGATCTGATATCCAGCGTTGCGATCCCTTAGGAGGATAAAGCCCAGCCAGAACTAAAAGTAGACTCATGCGCGTTCTATCGTAGTCAGTGCTACACACGTCGGAAGAAACGTATAAATCGCCTAAAAATCGTTGATAACGTTTGCGCAAGACTTCTCCCAGTTTATGTTCGCGCTGTTTGCCTTCCTAAAATAAAATCTGCTGCTTTAGAATCTTCTTTGCCTTAAAAGTACATTAAGAGAATGTCAGACTTAGTATTCAACTACGCACTCACCAGAAAATATATATATTATAATTATCAGAATTTTATTTTAAAATTTTTAAATTAATTATTAAGATTATTGATTATTTAAGACCAAAATTTCCATTCGAATAAATAAAAAATACAGTCTTCAAATTTGTAATGACTCCGACATGTTCTTATTTCTGCCATTGACTTAAATAATATTATGGATCTGAAGTTTACATCGTTGGAATGCAACGAAATAATTTTTTACGATTGATTAAAGTTATTAATCAGTGGAAATTTCATCTAGATCTTTATTATGAAGTTATTTTATTCTATAAAACACTAAATCTACACGCAAAATTAATATATTCAATTTAGTATAAACGTGAGGTAAAATGAATTATTTTTTTTAATTTTCGTTGCACTCCGACGTTGCAAACTTCAGAGGCATATAATATTTACGTTAATTAAACCACCCATTTCCATCGGATAGAAGTCATGATTATAATGTGGATCTGTTGGATACATTGAATCTGCATCCGGAATACAATCGCCATGCCTAAAAACCTTAAAATTTTACAATTATTATATTACTGCCTTGGAAATATTTAAAGTGATAGGATTGCAGCTAATTCTTACCACGTTTACTGATTTAAGTTTGTATTCATTTGTTTTTGTAGGACTAATCAATGTGCATTGCAAATAAAGTGCGATTATTTTATAAATGTAACTTCTCATTTTTGTCAAATAAACAGGGCCTGCAACGTAAATTTAAAAATTTTAACGGATTGATTACATTTTGTAAAATAGAGTATTGTTGTATACAGTAATGTCGTTTAAATAATAAAGTCTAATTAGTTTACGCACGCACTGATGACATTAGCGTATTAGCAGATTAGTATAATGTTATCGGTAATGTTTACCACGTTAATAGTGTTCTATAACGTCTCTATTTTTGTGCATACCCATCGACAACACACCCACACAAACGCACGTTAAATATAAATATATTCTTTATTCCATATTTACCTTGATCTGTATGATGACAAAATTTATGTACTTACTTTTTTGAACCTTCACGTTTAAGTGTATAAATAATTCCCCATAAATGAATAAATTTTTAATAAAAATAACACATTACTTTCTCTGAAAACACTCCTGATCGTTAAAGGTTTGTTTGCAAACTAATTTGTAATACATTACATTGGTCTCTTATGCATGCTTTGTTATGAATTTAAAAACGCTTATCAGTAACGTTTACTTGATAGTGTTCCGCGAATAAAAAAAATCATATTTTCATTATGATAATAGCAGGAAGCAAAAATCTTCGAGTTGACTACTGTACATATAAAAAACTTAATTTCAGCAAAAACTATTAACTTTAAAAAAATTTTTCGTTTCAGCAAATTGCAATACGAAATCATTTTGAAGTAATTGCATTCTTTGGCCCATAATTAGGTAAATAAGGCGTATAATCAAGTCGAAAGGCAAACTTTCAATTTCAATAATTAGTGAAGAAATAAAACTCGGCTCTGGGGAAGTGAAGAAAAAAAGAAATAAAGCCGTCTGCAGCCCCTAACGCTACTCGTCTGTCGCACCGACAGCTTCGGTTTGTCTTGGCGCGTAGACCCGAGGGCTCAATTATTCATTGCGAACTTCCACTCCGCGGGTTTGCTCTCCTCTCTTCCTCCGTCTCTCTTTCACTTTTCTCCCTCTTCTTTCTCTCTTTTTCTCAGCGGATTTCGAGGTTAAGAGGAAACCAAGAATTTCCCGGCCTTTTTCGAGCTTTTCCGCATTTTTCTCTTTCTCTCACCCTTCCTTTACACGGTTACTTCCTTTAGCGTAAGGCGACGGTGGCTGCTGCTGCCGCCGCCGCTTCTTCTCTCTCTCGTTTTCTCGAAATCCCACGAGGTGCGCCATCTTGGTCGGGAAACTCGCGAAAGGAGTGGCATAACCCCAGTGCGATTTCCGCTCGAAGGCGCTCTTTCAGGTCCCTCGGCCGAAATCCAAAGGCGCGGCAGCTTATATTCTCGCGGCTGCGCCGGCGCTTGCAAATTGTCCTGTAACGCATTTATTTCATGCTCGCGGTTTTAATACACGAGCTTCGAACAGCGCGTTAATAGTTGTTAATTTCTGTTTGCGTATTCTTAAGGAAATAAAAGAGAGTATTAATAACTTATATCTAAGCTCATTTATCTAACCATTATATCACTAATGGTTTAAAAAAACTTTTATCAGCCTGCCAATGAAATTCCGACTTTGCCGACAGGGATAAATGAAACAAAATCTCTGCAAACACAGACATCTGCCCCCGTTCGCACGTTCTTATCAAGCAATCGGAATAGTCGCGCCGACTTCTGTTTTGAGAAATTTGCATAATCAATCCGAACAATACCTCTCTTACAAAAAAAGGAAAAAATCGTTCGCAACCATCAGCATCTTCAAGTCTTGATTCGTTCATCCAATTTCGAGATAGCATCTTCCCGCGGGCCGCGAACTCCTTACGAACTCGCATCTAACAAGACTCGCTTTTTATCCCCAGCCCACTCCACCTCCACTCCCCGCCCTTCCTATTATCATTACAACGCGGAGTAATTGCCCCGCCGTAAAAAGCTCTCCCGCCCTCGCGTCTTCGCGGAGAGATTGCTCTCGTTGCGCTTTTGGCCGAGGCGGCGGCGGCTGCCCCCGGCCTCATTATCTTTCACGGTTCGCTTCCGGGAATCTCTCTCTCGCGCGCGCGCGCGCGTACATACACACATACCCTTGCGCCCTTTCTCCTCGTCTCATTAGGATCTGAATCTCCGCGCGCCGGCGTGTGTATACGTTCCCATGCAAATTCGTCGGCTCGCTAGGTGTCACGTTCGCCGCCGAAAATTTTGGATCGCTGCCACCGTGTCGCTCGCTCGCGCGGGATAAAGTTTTCTCGTTACCCGGAAACACAATAATGAGGACGCCGGCAGTGGCGTAGGTGGAGTGGGTGTAGGGTCCTCCTCGCGTGGACGATGCGTGTGCCCGAGAGCATCCTTCAAACTCGCACGCGTGCCGGCGGTGACGAGGATGCGATGCTGATATGGGGGCTGCTGCGCTGGACGACGATGACGCATAGCTGTGCGCCTCTGTTGTGCAGAGCCTGGCCGCTGGCCCGTGTAATTATATACCGTTTTTAATAAAGGCTGTTTCCACGGAATATTTCCGTCATTTTCGGGAATGTTGTGCGATTAACCCAATTATTTCTGAGCGAATTGATTATTCGCGAGATAAGGGGGAAACGATTATGTGGTTTCTTATCATTCGTAATTAAATTGCTTGATATATATCAGATATTTGTATTATAGCTTTGTCATACAGCTTTTAACTTTTATTGTTTCTCTGTTTCAGGTGAGCTATGAATTCAGATAATGTTTGACACAAGGTTGCGTTTTACATGTGTAAGTAAAAAATAATGCGTGACTTTAAATTACAAAATACAATCATAAAATATTTTATAACAAACAATCGTGAAAAATGAATGAAATTTTTATAAAACTTATATGAACAAATCCAGAATACTTTTAAATATTGTGAAACCTTTTTTTTTAAATTATTTATACACGCAGTCTCGTTTTCATGCTTCGCAGGCCATGCTAATAGCAGCCATAAATTACTTGAAAAGAGACTTGGCTACAGTTGAAAGTATTATGGATTTGCTCATATCGTCGCTTCCTGCGAAGACTAGCACGTTTCAGATTTCAGACGATATATTATATCGATCCTTATCAAACCCGATCCTTCTTCTTACTCCGCTTACGTGTACTAGACATCATTTAATTTTCATCCTCGTGTAACAGAACAGTTTTCCTACACCTTATATATTGCGTAAAAGGTAGAATGAGAATAGTTGAGAAACCGGCGGTTGATCGACACCCTGAAGACCGCAATGCGGTAGTGCGCGCGGGGCACTGGGATTTATGAATGGAGATCTCTCCCCCCTCTCTCTCTTTCTCTCTTCTTTCCCACGGCAAGGGAGAGATCGTTCGATCGGCGCTTGAGGAACTTAACGACGCTTCGTTAAACCACTCTTCCCCCCTCTCTCGGCCGCGAAAAAGAGAGATACAAAACGTCGTCCGCGCGCCAGAATCCCAAATGCCGCTCTCTCTCTCTCTCTTTCTCTCCCACACAGGAATGTACTGCGCGGTCGGCGCAGCGTGTGTAGCACACGGGAATGGCTGCTGCTGGGGGTCCATTCGACGCGCGCACGAAGGAGAAAGATAGGATGGCCTTTTGGATGTCGTCCCAATCGCTGCCCCTGCCACCGGCTTCGCTTTTCTGGATTTATACACAGAGCCGCGCGCGGGCAAGAAGGAGCGAAAAACGAAAATACCTTTAACGTTATTACCTTTATTAAATTGAACGTCTCTTCTACTTGCCGCTCGCGCGCGCCCGCCCGACGGCAATTGGTATCGAGGCTTTATGGGGGCGCGGAGGCGTGGTTGGCCCGGCTCCAAAGCCAGCTTGCGCTCCCCCCTCGTTCCCCGCCCGCGCGCAACTCCACTTTCGCGAATATGAACTGCCGCCGCCGCCGCCACGGCTGTCCCGGCCACCTACATCTGAAATTCCCGATTTTCCGGAAACTTTGCGCGAAGAAGGTGGAGTCGAGAGGACCGAGGCTGGAGAAAAAGCGAGCGGGAAGAAGAAGGAGGAGGAGGAGGAGGAGAAGCGTCGAAGTGTGGTATACGAGCGCGCGGATCTTATTATTGCGGAGAGTCGAACTGGATTGGGAAGGACGAGCCGCGGCTGCTGCTGTTGTGGGTAGTGGTGGTAGAGTAGCAGCAGCAGACACGAAAGGTTTTATTCGCTCGCTCGCGCGCGCGCTGCGCAGCCGGCGAGTTTTTGCCCTCGCGGCGCAGGTCGCGAGCTGGAGCGGTGTTTCCGGTCGGCTTTTTTCGGCTAAACGTCGCCTCGCGCGATGCTCGTTCGCCTCGCGCGATGCTCGTGGGAACCTTGGGCTGAATGCGAGAAAAGCACAGAGGGGGGAAAAACCGATCGTCTTTGTTACGGTCAAGTTTGTGCGTTAGTTGTCTTGTTTTGACAAGACGTTATTGCACATTTTATATAGGTTTGTGGGATGTAAGTGAATATTATCGAATTCATTATAGAATGTTCACGCAGAAGGAACTGTTTTTAAACATTGGCTTTGCTTGTAACTCGCATTTCGATGGTTTCTCGGCTTATACAAATATGTGTGCAAATCCCACGAAATCTGGGACAAAAGCCCAAAAGTACTTTTGAAAATTTTTTTTCGAGCACACTTACCAAACCAGGTTTTTCTGGTTGTTTGTA
>JAPYZP010000922.1:0-19718 GCA_030522985.1 Torymus sinensis | reverse complement strand
ATTCATGTCCCGATATAAATCGAATGCTGTTTATCGCGCATCGATATACGAAACACCGACTTCACGCATCCACGTATCACTGTAGAGCAGCCCCCCTGTTGAAAAAAATATAAAGTAATCTACCAAAGATATGATAGTTTAAAGAGTTAGCATTGCAAATACACTGGTAAATCGCTCAAATTCGCGAGTATATCGACGGCTGAGCGTACGAAGAATGTATTTCAGCGCAGAGATGAAGAACGAAGCAAGTATCTCGGAGTAAGCATGAAGATCGACATATCTCGCCGCGAAGATGAAGAACGACTTATCTCGGCGCGTATTGCAGCGACGCGTGTGAGCTGCAACTACACAATTTGAAGAACAAAAAATAAGCTTGCCTCGGGCAGTAAACCCGTGGGAATAATCTGACTTTTTTTACAGTTGAAGTCATCTTTGTGAGTCTTATATAGCTCTGGATGGCTGGGCTAGTGAGCACTTTGGATGCAACATGTCCACCCTTAGTAATTCGCGGAGTAATGAGAACGTACATTTTTCGGTTTCGGTTCCGAACCACCAGAGCTAAAGTGAGATAAGCACGTGAAAATTCTGAATTTCGAAAAATTCGGTAGAGACGATGCTATAGTCAATCGCTGAGGCCACGTGATTCGAACACGGTACTGTTTGGGTAAACAAACATTCTGTGACTTTCGTTCGTTGTTACATAATGTACTATCATTCACAACTCCGCTATAATGGCCACTTTTTTTACCCGAAAACTGGGACCAAAGTATCATTTTTCCCCTATAATATATTATTCCCTGTTAAGCGGGAATCATAAATATTATTCCCTGTTTAGCGGGAATAATGGATATTATTCCCTGTAAATATTTTTATTTTTTGATTAACAAAGAGAGTGTACAACCTGCGGGAATCGGATTTTAGCGGGCATTTGAGAGTCTATTTCTATATCTTTCGATAAAAAATGATGTCTCTTCTATCGACGGTCACATTGAAAGTGTTCAACATACAAAAATGAGTAAAAAAGATTATGAAAGTAGACCTTAAAAGCTAAAATTTAAGCGCTGATTCGTTAAAAATATTAATTTTTCAGGAAATTATAAGCAATTAAAGGTAGCGTAAGAAAATGATTAAAAATATGATCCATTGCTTCAAATGAAGACAAATTTTTAACCAGTTTCTTACACTATTTGTAATGTTTATCAGTTCTATAAAAATAAATATATTTAACGAATCAGGGCTTATATTTTAGCTTTTAGGGTCTACTTTTATAATCTTCTTTGCTCATTTTTGTATCTTGTATATAACTTGAAATGTGACAGTTAATAGAAGAGACATCATTTTTTATCGAAAGAGAGGATATTTGAGATCAGATTGCTCATAATTCAAGAAAAACGGCCCATTGGAAAAATTGTGGGCTTCATTTTTAGGTACTATAGAAATCGATCCTCAAATGCCCCATAAAATCCATTTCCCGCAGGTTGTACACTCTCCTTGTAAGTAAAATTTTGTGTATTTTCAGATTTTTAATACATTTGACTAAAACTAATAAAATTATGAGACGTAAATGCAGTGAAAGAAAAAATTATAAGATCGTATAGCCAACAAATGGCACCACCGCCGTCGCTACCGTCAACACTGAGGCATATTTAAATACGTGGTCTCATTATATCTAGTGCTACTTTTCCAAGTTAAGAAAGTGGCCACATGCAGTTTAGTCGCGAATGAAGTTCTATATGCAACACGGTTCTAAAGTCGATTATTCCCTCGGGTCATTACTGCCCTTGCTTCGCTCGGGTATACCCGCACCCGCGGGAATAATTTGCGACATTAGTCCCTTGTTGCATAATGTACTATTATTTGATGCACTTTTCTTCCGGACGGTTTATCATTATTTGGATCTTGGCGTGGCCAATAAGTACTCTAAACGACATTTGGTGTGATCAGTAATTGAAAGGTTGGATGCTAAAAGGTCCTGAGCGCTCGGCTCGACTTTATATATGACGCTCTCAGGACCTTTTGCATCGAACCCTTCAATTGGTCCCCCTAAGTATTTAAAAGCTAAAGCGTTAAATTAAATTATGCTTAACAGCTTATTTTATTTTAAATTTTAAACAAAAATGTTAATATTGTTTTAGTAAAAAAAAATAGAACAATATTAAAGATAATTTATTTATACTTTTTTTACACGAAAAAGAAGTTGTTCTAGCCACTATCATTGATCAGTATTAGGATCCGTGACGTACGCCTTGAACAAATTCAGTCACTCTGCGCAATCGAGTATAAATACATCGTTCTATAATAAAGTTTGCAGGCAAAAGAACGGCAACACCTTTGTTGAACCCTGGAACGAAAATTAGTGTAGAAAAAGTTTGTTATACAAAATTAAGTAAAGTAATAAAAAAAAAAATGAAAAACATTATTGCAATTTGAAAATGTTTGGCTTATATATGTAGTACATGTTTGAAACATGCGCAATTATCGGAATGTATGGGGAATCACTCGGCGGCAACGTTGCTTATCCGCAAAGTGCAAACAAGACTTACCTCATGTGCTTCCTTTTCCTCTTTCTTGCGCGCTCGCCACCGCATTTATTCCATCAGATAACTCACACACATATGTATACGCATGGCCACACGCTTTCTCGTAATCTCGCCTGCCCCCACGATACACCCGCTTTTGCGAGCTTTAGGTTGTATATTCAGAAATGTAAAATCGCATGAGCGATACGTATATATTGTTTGATTATATTTTTCATCGTCGTAGGACAATATCTTTTTTCACATGTAGCTATGTACATATAGATAATATAGAGGAAGTAGTCACCAGAATAATGACGCCTAAAAACCAGCTTGGGAATAGCACGCCTAAATACTTGGCGCATTTTTGAATGTGGTCTAAATATATATATATATAATGCACATATGTGCATTCGCGGCGGAGGTGGTTGGCAGCCGTGCAGTGCTCCAACGAAAAAGAGAAATAATAAATAATTATTAAGGTGGCCATGAGCTCGTGAGAAGAAAAAACAAATCTCAGTGTTATATATTATATTCAATGTAATAATGAAATCGAATTACTTCGAAAACCTTTTTACCATCTTTTGCTTTTTTATTGAGGAAAAAAGAATAAATTAATAGACTTAAAAAATAGTGAATAACATTTATTTCTGCAAACTTCAATTAAGTTTCACTTACAAATACATCCAGACACTGTGGAATAATTTAGCATAAAATTAACAAAGAAGGGAAAAGAAAGACACGTGTGCGCCCGTTTACCCGAGAAAATCAGTATATGTTCTTATGTGATGCGTAAGTACATACAGCGGGTACCAAAATTTAGTACGATACTTCTTTCTAGCATGTTTATAAACCGCGATCATCACACGTCAAGCGTCACATCATACGTCATCTCGCGTACATGTGAAATCTTCCCGAAAATTGTCTCCGCCAGCCGCTCGCCTGCTCCTGCTCTCGTGTAAATGTACAGAAGTGTCCGTGTTCGGATCTTTTTTCGTTATTTTGCTCTCTCCCTCTCTCTCTCCGGCTCTCAAGCCGATTCGATATATTCTCTTTAAATTGCGAATAAGTAGCAAGAGCCAAGAAAATGAAAGAGGAAGAGAGAGGAGATTGAGACTGTTAGTGACGGTCAGGAGCCGTCCGGTTTACCAACCAACATGATTTATTATCACTCTGGTCTGGTTATGTGGTCCGCGACGTCAGCGCCACCGCTTTAGAACTGTTTTGGAGACGGAAGCGCGAAAATGTATATATGATGGCATATAGAGATTATTGCAATTTCTTTGCTGTATATGTACTTATTAGGTGGTCCACTACCTACTTACATACATGGCCATACAAAATATGTTATATTACTAAGCATTACTTGAGTTTAAACACAAAGAATATTGATTAAATCATAGTATCTACTTGCGATTTTTGTTAATTAGTTGTTTAATTTAATAATTAATAAGGTAAAATTTTAAAAAAATTTCCAAATACTTTTGTATATTGCATATTGATAAGAGCTACTACGTTTTATCAGTAGTTTAGCTACGTACTTATTCCGCAACATTAATATCTCAATGCACACTGCATGCTGAAGTACAAATATGCTTTGAGCTTATAAACAAACTTTTGGTAGCACTGTACTTATGTAGATACGTCGTAATACGTTAGCGCAAGTACAATGTATGATGTAGGTATAGGTATTTCAAGCCACCATGGCACTAGAAACGAGGAGCGAAAAAATCCGCTATTACTTGCTTCAGTATAGTTACCCCAAAGTGGCGCTAAAGTTGCGAATCGCGTCGAGCGAGCCCGACGTCTCGAAATCGCAAAAAGAGAAGATAAAAAAAGAGCAAGAGTGGGAGGCAGAGATGGATACTTGACCGTCTCGACAACCGTCCCATGACCGTCCACGGCATTCCAAAGAGAGACAAGCGACAAGCAGAGTGCGAAAGAGGAGGAAAATGCGCGTGTGCGCGCTTTCGATATTCTCCATCTCGCTCTCTTGGCGATTCGCGAGAGTGTGTTCCCACGGCTCTCTCGCGCGGGGGAGGGGGGCATAGCGGCAGCAGCAACAGCAGCCAGCATCATCAGAGACACACACGAGAGAGAGAGGGGTATTGTCGAGTGGCGCGCCACACCAGTACTTCCAGCGGAGCGGAGTCTCGGAGGTGCGAGTGAGAGAGCGCTATATATAAAAGATACAAGCAGGCACCTACACAATCGCACGGCCATGACTATACTCCGGCAGCTCCGGCTCCGCGCTGCTCCGGTGCAGTAGCGAGAGAGAGTCATCCGGAGATATAATTCTCTCTCTCTCTCTCGCGCCCCCCACTCGCCTCGGCCTGGCGCTGCTCGCACGCACGAGCGCGACACACGGGCACGCGCTGGCGCGCGCACACAGACGCACGCCGACAAGTGAGAAAGAAAAAGAGACTCGGCTCTCGGGGCGAGAAGATTATCGGCACCTTACCACACCGACCGACCGACCGAGCGAACACGACCGCCGCGCGGACGAGAGCGTGCGTGCGCGCACGCGTGTGTGTGTGTGTGTATATGAGTGAGTGCGGAACACGATTTCTGCGCGCGGCTCTCGTTCTCGACTCTCGACGCGCGCCGCTCGAGAGACGAGACGACGACGTCCTCCCGACGTAGGCGACGGAGACGAGCAGCGAGGACCGCCATCCAGCCAACGGCGCGCGCACGCCGCCGCCAAAGCGCGAGGGAGAGAAAGAGGGAGACGGCCGACGGACGGAGACAGAGCGAGCGAGACGGGGAAAAATAACACGACCGAGAGAGAGAAGTACATAAGCGGTGCGCTGTGTTGGTGTGATCGCGCGGCAGCGTCTCTGTGTGAGTGCGCGCGCGAGAGACACCGTGAAGGGAGAGAGAGAGCGGAAAGCGGCCGCGAGAGAAAAGAGAGAGAGAGAAGAGAGAGAGAGAGGAGAGCGCGCGCTCGCCTCGAGACTCTGTGTTGTTTTTCTTTTTATTTTCGTGAACGAGGCGCTTCGCCGAAGCCTCCGTTCTACAGTGAGCAGCGTACACACACAACTGCGCTACCGAGATCGCGCGCTTCCGCAGCAGCCGAGCGGCCAGCAGCAACAGCAGCAGCGTCGTCCCCGTGGTGCCCGCGCTGCCAGAGGAGAGAGTCAAGTGCGCTGCCGCGAGGACGATAGCAGCCTTGCGTGGTGCGCTGCACCCGTGTGATAGGCGTCTTCACGTTCGCTCTGCCCGTGTGTGCAAGCCGGCCCGACGCACAGCTGAGATAAGGTGCTGGACACGCGAGTCCAGCACGGGAGGTGGGGGATAACAAAGTGACCAGGACCTGTTCCCGTGGCAGGCTTGACGTCGTCGCCTTGCGGCGGCGGCGGCGCCAGAGCCGCCTGATGCAGCTGCAGACTCCAGTGGCCAAGTGGCTGCGAGTGCTGGTACAGGACTGCTTCAGGCTTACAGGCTAGCACTGCAGCATTCGCTTTGCCCAGACCATCAGAGCGTACTGCAGAACATGCTGTACCTGCGTTTACATCTACACAGAGTCTGACATGCACTGTGGCTAGACAGAGCTCTAGGTAGCTAACCACCATGAAGACTGAAAAGAAGCCCAGTGAGCCCAGTTGTGTACCTCCGGTAGTCGTCAAGGAAGAACCGGAGGCAGATCGAGTGAAGATCAAGGAGGAAAGTGGAACGGGTAACAACGAAGAAGCTGCTAGTGAGGACAGTACAGAACAATGCTTGAAGGATGCTGCGCTAGAGGCTGCTGCTAGTGCAGAAGCTGCAATTGGTCCTGATAGCCAGAATGGTAGTGGGAATCAGTCTTTGTTGAACTCTGTGAAGCAGGAAACTGATCCTATTAGTACAGTGGAAGAATTACCTCCAGGTAAGCTATTTATCATTTACTTGATTAACCGTATGAGTAATATTTTATTTAGTATTCAAAGCTTTTTTCCATAAATCAATTGATTAAAGTTCTAATAAATGGAACTAAAGTTTCCAATGTTGGAGTGCAACAAAATAAAAAAAAAATTATTTTTCTCGAAGGTTATATTAATTAATATTAATTTGGCATATAGGATTAGTGTTTTAGAGTATAGAATAAGTTTATCATAAAGGTTTAGATGAAATTCCCATTGTTTAACAATTTTAATTAAGTGAACAAAATTATTTCTTTATATTCCAACATTGCAAACATCAAACGCATTCTAATAATGAACATAATTGTACCGTTAATATAACAAAAAATAATTCATTTTAAGTAATTTAAGATTTAAATAAATAAACACTTTACAAACAATATCAACAAATCAATAACAAGTCAATTGTACACATTTATATACTTTTAATTTAGTTATTTAATTATTATAAGGAATATCAATAAAACTAGATTGTTTTAAGTATTATTTTTATTGCCAGCCATTAAATTAAAGTAATATTTAAGTTTATTAATTTATATTAAAAATATTTGATCTATTTTTTAGATTGTGGGACAAATGTTGGAATACCAGGTGATGGAATTCAACCATTAGTTAGCAATGTGTTGGCCAAACAAATGGGAAGTGGTACCAATACTGGTGAAGCACAATATATGCAGCAACAAAGCCAAATATTTGTCTTTTCTACACAAATGGCTAATCGGGGTGCAGAATTGGTTATGCAAGGTCAGTTTCCAACTATAATTGCATACCACATGGCACAACCGAGCACTAAAAAATTTTTGGAGGTATGTTAATTCTGTTATAATTTTTAAATATAAGTAAAATATTACTAAATATAAAAATTGGTAATTTTAAACTAATTTATTTATTTCAGAAATTCCCAAATAAAATGACTCATTTTCGTCAAAATCCTCATCAGTGGTTAAATAATCTTGCTACAATGAAACAAAAAGGTCATCAACACAGTCCAAACATGGGTTTTCCTGGAGAGCAACCCCCGGACCTCCCTCCTCTTGATCCAAATGAGTCTGCTTTTTGGAATGAGCAGCCAAACATGCGTAACTTGAACGGCAGTAATCCTTTGGGAAACCCCGAATCATCAATAGATGATACAAATGTTAATGTGCCTTGCCTCGTGCCCAACTCCCCTAGTAATTCAGGTATTATACAAAATTTTATAATAATTTTTTATAAAGAATATGTTTTTTCAGTATAAAATACATTACTTATATAATAAAATTTCATTTTAAAAATGCATAACTGTATATTTAACATTTCATTTATGTCAAAATTTTATGAAATTTATTCTTTAAAAAATTTTTAGATTTTTTTATAGAGTTGATTTATAGAATTATCTGAATAACAATTTATTAATTTCCAGCTAATCCTCAGCGTGTTGGTGGTGCAGCGATAAGCCATAGTCCAAATTTAATGGGAGGAACTACCAGTCCAGGTCCTGGAGGTGTACAACCTTCATTACAAGGTGTTAAAGTACCCGATGAAAACCTTACTCCTCAACAACGACAACATAGAGAAGAACAATTAGCTGCAATCATGAAAATGCGTGAGATGCTTTTCCCTGAACAAAAAGATCCCACTACTGGTCCCATGGATCCAACCCAAGGAAATGCTCCCGGAGCTCTTTGTCCAACGAGTAGTCTACCGCCAGTAAGTGCTCCAAATCAATGTGGGCCTGTAACAATGGATTGGCATAAAATACAACATCCGTTTATGGATGGGAAGAATAAGGTAAATAGCTGCAGTTATAAATCAGTCTGAAGTTTGCAACGTTGGAGTGCAACGAAATAAAAAAAAAAAATTGAAGTTATTTTAAATTTATATTGATTAATTTTAATTTCTCGTGAAGATTTATTATTTTACAGTATAAAATAACTTTATGACAAAGGTTTAAATGAAATTTTCCATTGTCTTCTAACTTGAATTATAATTGTAAAAAATTATTGTGTTGCATTCAAACGATGTAAACGTCAGACCCATAGTTATAATGGGTTATCAATTAAACTCATTTTTCTTATTATTTAATTTATGCTTTTGTTTTTTAATTGTATATAAAAAGAAAGTTTTAAAAAATCCACTCGAATATCTTTTATTAAACATTTTAAAATGGTTTTTGAAAAATATTGGCTAATCATAGTCGCTGAACCGATTAATGATTATTTTTCTCTACTTGAAGTAAAAAAGAAAAAATATTTTGTTGTTAAAATAAATCTAAAGTATTGAGTTCACAAATTTATATTTCAATAAATTCTGTTGTTTTAAGGTTGTATTGGCTAGACAGTCCAAGTCGCCAGTTAGCATTACTAAAGATTATTAATATTTAATTATCAAACTGTATTTATCACTTTTTGTTAACTATATTTATAAAAAATATACTTGATAAATAGTTTAAGTGCTCAAAATTGAAAAATTCAACAATTATTTGTTAAGAAGTATGTTTAAAATAATAATTAATGCGATTCTTCAGGTTGGAGTAGGTAGTCCGGGTGTACCAGTACGTGGAACCGGTGGTGCTGGCATGGTTAGCAGCACTGGTGGCCCAGGAAGTGTAGGAGCACCTGGGACAGGAAGTGGAAACGGTCAAGGTCCGGGTGCTATGGCTGGTAACGGACCGCGTAGTCAAGGTCCTCCGCCACCTTATCATCAAACAACGAGATCGGCAAGTGTGCCGATAGCCATACAGAGTCCGAATCCTGCGTCGCCTAACAATCCCACAAGCAATTTGTCATTACCGTCACCGCGTGCGAGTTCCGCTTTAAATTCGCCTGCTGATTGCAATCGACAATTTCAGCTGGGTGGCAACACAGCTCCCGGTAGCGGCCAAAGACCAGCTGGACCTGGTGCCACGAGCGGGGCTGGAGGACAGCTACCAGGCCAGAGTCCAACGAGCCAGGACTCCCCAAATCCTGCAGCGGTCAATGCGGCGACCACTGCTACTAGACTGAATCACAGTAATCCTGGTACACCAGTATCCCATGGGCATTTAGCTGCGTTAAGTCCCAGTGGCACTCCACAAAAGGATCCTTCATCTCTTGATTTTCCTGTTAATCAAACTGCAAATGGTATGCTAATTTTTTAAATTTTTTTTTTAAATTTCTATAAATATAAGTTTATTACAAATGAATTTTTGTGTAAAAGTTAACATACAATTTCTTTTAAAGTATTGCTTTATTTTTTTAAATTATATATTTTATTGATAATTTATTACTTAATTTATACTATATTTACTGTGTAAAAAAGTTATTGTTCATTCAATATATAAAATCAAAATGTTTGATACTTCATTAATTTAGTTTTTCAAAACTAGGGTAACCAGCCCAGTAGATAGTTTTATCATTAAGTAAAGAAATTTTTAAACTAAACTACACTCAATCTTTAAGAACTATGTAAAACTAAGTGAAAAAACTTTTTATTACGTCTATCTGTTAACAGTAAGTTGTATCATTAATTAATAGATCGTTCATCTACTGGCATTTCGTCTGCTTTAACCGTCTATCTATTGGGCAGTTTACGCTAGCAGTTTCTTTTTACGTGTTAATATAACCGATTTAATACGTCGAATCCATACTAAAGTACTTAAAATAAATCTAATTTTTCATCTAATTTAATAAAAAGTTATTTTAATAAATTGAGAAGACATAATTTTTGCTAGCCATCGTTAACTACTCGTTTTTATTGTAATTTTCAAAAATATTATATTTACTAATGAGTGCCTA
Source organism: Torymus sinensis (assembly GCA_030522985.1). Lineage (NCBI taxonomy): Eukaryota > Metazoa > Arthropoda > Insecta > Hymenoptera > Torymidae > Torymus > Torymus sinensis. The sequence goes on along the minus strand of JAPYZP010000922.1, from coordinate 9,548 downwards.
AGCACTCATTATTAAGAACTGCTCAAGACTAATATTGTTCTTGGAAGTACTGAAAAATACATAAGTACTTACTTAAAAGTACTTTTAGGAATCTCAAGTAAAATACTTTTTAAGACATCAAATTTTTACATAAAAAAATCGTCTATTATTGTCTAGACTAATATTGTTCTTGGAAGTTTCTATCAGATTCAGGAAGAATGCAAAGTTATCTTATCAATACTTTAAAAAAAATTGTCTTACATTGATTAAAGTTCAATAAGACTTTACTTCTTTATTATTATTACCGTACTTACAAAATTTGTACTAAATTGTTTACTATAAACAACTAAAAATCTTTTGTAAATAAAAAATTATAAATAGAATTTTTTTTTTTAAGTAACGTTTACATAATATTAATTTTGATTGCAAATAGTAGACGGGATGTTTTGCCGATCGTTGCCATCGTTGACGCAACAAAAGCAGCCTCTTGGTCCCGGCGGAGTGAGTCAAGTAGGTGTCAAGGAATTAATGCCTGTGCCGAGTCCGCAACAAATATCGTATCTTAATACATTCGAAGGACAAGAGTTGACAATACAAAAACAGCCAAACACCAGTTTAAAGGATGGTAGTTTATCTACGTAAGTATTCAAATATTTTTTCAATAGATTTTTTCTGATTCTATTCATTTATAGCGAATAAGCCTTGTAACAATTTATTCACTAACATTGAGTTTTATATAAATTTCTTTCGTTAATTGTTGGATGTTCAATTATCCATCTTCTCTTCTATATAGATTTGCATTCGTTGTATAAAAAATTATGGCGATAAACCACGAATGTTAAGTTAAAAGCGTAGTTAAAATTATATTCTAATTGGTTTAATATTGTTAAAGAATAAAGCAAACTTTATGTTATTCATATGTTTTTAAAATTTAACGAAGTTAACATTCTAAAAAATATTACCCGCAGGCGTGCATCCAGTATGCGCAAAATGCGCTACTCTATCTTATCTTATAAAAGCCATCGCGATATAATATCAAATTAAAGCACAAAGTATTTTTTGGAGTATTTTTCAGTCCATTATGGGTCAATGTACGTGGCTACTTTCATATTTCGTTTTCATAAATAAAAACAAAAAATTGGGCGCACCGCCTGCGAACCGCGTTTCATCCACTTCTTATCCTATTCTCCTTATCTCCTTTATTTTTGATATTATATCTTTAAAACAATGAATTTATTCAGGATTTGGTTGGTGGGAGAAATGGGTTGCTAGGTTACGAAACAAAAATGGTGCAAAAGTGTGCCAAAAATTACAGCGCGCAAAGCGCGCTTAGAGAAGCCTACTTAGTATGTTTACATAAAAGATAGAATGATTCTTCAACAAATTCTAGTTGATATTTTCTTATTAAGTTTAGTCATATGAAATGATATTATTTTATTTGTCTACATGCTTTGATAGGGTATAATAAACTAACACATCTAAATTGTTTATAAACTATAAAAAACCTTATTAAGTATTATTTAGAAAAAAATATTCTTTTTTATAAACTTACTCAAAAGTACACTTGAGAATAGACCACCAATGCTTAACAATAAGTATAACTAATTTAAAAAATTTCTCTTTATTTATTGCAATAAATATTTTTAAAGCTACAGACATTTATTAATTAAATTTGAGATTTCATTATCAATTCATTTAGTGTTAAATAGTAATGAAATATTTTTAATTTAAATAAAAATTTAATTATAAGCACAAGAAAGGCATAACAATACTTTCATGCAAACTAAAATACTTAAAAATAATTATAATATCTATTTTTTTTTTTTTTTTTTTTTTTTCAGAAATACTCAAGGCAATAATAATACAGAAATGGGCAATCGTATGTTGCCTGGAAATATGGAGAGCGGCAATACCGGTGTTAGCAACAGTCAGTATGGGCCACGATCCGAAGGTGCTAGTCCGTCGATAGAAAGTGCAAATCGGGGTTTCGGAGGCCCTCTTCACAGTCCACACACACCTCATACGCCTCATACGCCAGGTAGCGTAGCACCACACACGCCTGTCGACACGAATAAGCCTGGTAACAAAACTACGAGTGCCCAAAGCAGTCCCGCTTCGCATAATACCAGTCTTACGGATATGGGTATGGGACCCCCTAGAACGATACAGGCATCTCCCAATACGAAATCCGAAACTTCACCGACCCCCAAGGATCTCCAGCAGCAGCAGCAGCAACAGCAGCAGCAACAACAGCAGCAGCAGCAACAACAACAACAACAACAACAACAACAACAACATCATCATCAGCAGCAGCAGCAGCAACAACAGCAGCAGCAGCAACAACAACAGCAGCAGCAGCCACCTCAGCAACAACAAACGGCACAGCAGCAACAACAGCCCCAACAACAACAGCCAAATATTCCGGGAGTAATGTCGGGAACTCAAGGCAATATGCCGGGTAATATGATGCCAGGGATGATAGGACCAGGTGGTAATTCACCATTTGGCTGTGGTAGACCTACAACGAACGTTAGTCAACCGAATGACAATATACCCCTAAACCCTAACAACGTTGGCAATAGACTTGGCGGCCTCGGTCCCATGTCTTCTAATAGCTTTGACCCCATTACTTCGCTTGCCCAAATGAGCCAACAATTGACTAATACGGCAGCGAGCAATGCCCTGGGCAACGAGAACTCTCCGATGCATACAGGCGGTGGCCAAGGCATGATGCCCTTCAACCATCCTCACAATATGCATATGATGCAGATGCAACAGCAACAACAGCAACAGCAACAGCAGGTTAACGAAATGAATGGAAGTTGCCATATGGGCGGAGGAGGACCAACGACCGAGCCCTCGGACGTTTCTGGACTATGCATGGGTCTTGGAGGGCCTACGAGTAGTTACAGTCCCACACCTCATACTGGTAGTCCGGGTGTACCGAATAAAATGGGACAGCATCATCCCATGATGTCGCACGCGATGATGTCTGGTGGCGGACCTCAGGGCCCAGGCAATCCTAATGTGAACGTTTCTCAACCAAGCGGTTATCCGTCCGGTCCTGGTCCCGGACCAGGAATGATGGGCCCTGAAGGTCCACAATCTCGTCTTGGTATGCCTGGTCAACATCCTCATCAACCACCACCTCACCACGTTCATGGTCACGGGCCCAGCCCTTACAATGGGGCTAACGTTCAAGTGAAACCTAGCGCTCCGAACACTATCCAGTACTTACCGGCCAGGCCAAATGTTGGACACGCACCACGCGGTCCACCTAGTCTGGACTTCCTTCACCGTTATGCCAATCCCATGCCAGGTATCGATGCTAAAATGAATTCGCCTTCTGTCAACTTACAGTACTTCCCGAATGGTTGCATGCCTAATAACCTTGGACCAGGACCTCAAGGACCTCATGGCCCACCTCACAATAACATGGGTGGACCCGGCCCTGGTCCTGGAGGAGGGATGCCTCCTGGTATGAGCGGAAGTACTGGCCAACCAGGCATGGGCGGCCAATCTCAGAGCCACATGCATCCATCCATGAGGCCCGTCGCCGGCGGTGGACCTCAAGGTCCGGGAGTGCGTCAGCAGCCCAACATCATGCGCATGCAGCATATGGTGGGCGGGACCGTCTTCCCGAGCAGTCCCATGGATCCAGACAAGGTGTTCCCGCCAGATATGGTACCAGGACCGCAAATGCCTGGGCAAACTGCAAGTCCAGGCATGTATGGAGGCCCAGGACCAAGTCAGAAACAACCGAATGCCATGGGACAATTAGGTCCACCACCGGACGCGACGCAACCGCTACCTCCTAGCATGGGTGGTGGTGGAGCCGGAGGAAATTTTAAAAATAGCCCATTCATCGGGGCGGGTCCGAGCATGTCCGATCCGAACTACGCGCAGCAGTTTCATCATTTCCAGCAACAATTGTACGCGACGGGTACAAGGGGTAGCGGACCTCAGGGTCACCCTGGCATGCACACTCAGCCAAACTCGCATGCGCATCAACAATTCTTCATGCCTAAATAGGTTATGGGATTCCGCATCGCGTCGGATACAACAGTCTGATTCGCACGCACGCCCACGCACACGATCCGATTGCGAAAGTTAGCAAGCGTGAGTCGAGTATAGTAGTCGAGGGTCTTTCCTTGCGCGAAAATACTTAAATTCTTTTGGTCGGTCACTTTGCGACTTAGCGGTCATTACGACCTAATTATTTGTACTTTTTGCGTTTCAGTCGGCGGAGCTGAAATTATAAGAAAAAGAAAACAAACTGAGGTGCTTCCTTGACGGACGGAAATGTAAAGAGGGGCGCTCTTTTATCGAGAATGTTAGTCAAAAAAGTTCTTATGTAGAATGAAAGAGAAAATAGTTATGTGAAAGTACTGTGAATGTTGCGAAAGAGTGAGAAATAAATAGGTATACCTATAGAAAAAGCGTGAAAGAGGAAATTTGAAATAAAGACGAGAGCGAGACTGAGAGTGAATGGGTTTGAAAATTTGTAAATTCAAAGTTGCTGTACCGAAACGATGATGCGCCTGTACATATATTATATAGGCTAAGGCAAAATTTGGGCTTTCGCAATGTCGCTCGATGCACACGAGGCACACACATGCTCATACCCAGAAAACGTAATACCACAAATCGTCGAGAAGCTCCATATGACCGTCGCTCATTTGTAGTCGATACTCAATTTAAAAAAATAGTGAATTATATATATGTGGGAAAACCCTCGACAAACGGTGATTCCGGGCAAAGCGCGTTCAGGCCCGCGCAAACTTCCCTTTTTTGAATTTATATTATAACTGCGTGCGCGAAGAATAGAATGTCGTCGACGGCGAAGCTTCGCATTGTAAAAGAGCTCGCGACGAGTCTCCAAAAAAGGCCACCGAGTCCTTCCTTTGATGCTAAAATACTTAAAAGAAAAAAGCTCAAAACCACGAATGTACATATATACGATATATACATATTATATATATATTATATATACATACACATGTGTACCCAAACGACATAAGTCCTACGATATCGTCCGCCCCTCCATGCTCCATTGATATACAAAGCAAAGTCCCTTCATGACCAACTCTGTGCATAATCATAAAAATCCTTTCAAAAATCCCTTCCTTTTCACTCGATAAAACACACTCGCACACAAATCAACGCAAACACACCTCATTCATTGTAGTGTGTAACAATATATATATAAGAAGATATAATTGACTAAGAACAATTACGTTGTTGACGAATGATTTTTATTATAAATGAAAAATAAAATAAAGATATTTACAAGAAAGAAGAATTGGTAGTGAAAACAGCCAGCGAAAGAATTAACAAACGCTTTACACTGTTACCTGCCTTTATCCATTACACAAATTTATCCACTTATTTTTATATCAAGCTTTTCTTTTTAATTTCTTTCATTCTAGATTTTTTCAAGTTTATGTTAAAATTTGTCCTATAGTAAGACCAAACATTGCAGAGGCTGCCTATTTACAATAGTTTGACAACTGCCTAGTATTTTGAAAAAGAAAAATTTTTACTATAAGTGATTAATAGTAAGATTAACGATTTCTTAGTTACGAAAAAAGTTCATACGAGTTCTAATTTAAAGGGGTGAGGCGCATATTACGGAGATAGCGTGAAGAAAAATACAAATGGTCATTTGTAAAATAGCTTTGAGCACTCTGTGAAATTAGCGGTACACTACGTGGTTTCCGGCTTGATACCTAATTATCAAGGAGGAATTTGCATATTTTGCGACGGAATTTCTTTCTACAAACGCTTTGGAACTGGCATTGCTTGCAGGATTACAATAATGTGCGCGATTGGGCGATTCTCTCTGTCACTATGGAAATCCTTTTTCTCGGCAAGCTTTTGTGATACTTATTGTCTCTTAAGCATCACTCTCATCTAGAAAAATAATAAATTGTTTGTATTTTGTACTTTCAACCAGCAGTCATCTTAAGATCTAAAAAATATTTTACCTAGATTGCTGCTCTTCTGAAGAACCAGCATTACCATTTGCACTGTAACATACCAATAGATTAGAATAGCATCCTCTATAAAATGTTATATTTTTAAATAAAGTTTATACAAACTTTTTTTTAACTGGTACGAAATCATCCCATTCACTCAAATCATATTTGGATAGATCACCATCATCTTCGTCTTCATCTTCTTCTTCCTCTTCTTCCTCTTCTACCTCTTCTCTCTGAATTAAAAAAGTTATGTTAGATCTACATTAAAGTATACACAATAATATTCAAGAAAGAAATTTACACTACCTTGGGTTCTGGTTCTACTTCTTCAGCCTTCTCTTCTTCATCTGACTCATCTTTTTTACTGCTACTAGTCTTAGATCTTCCTCTTGGTGGACTACTGTATTTTGAGGAATCTTTAGAATCGTCATCAGAACGATTTTCTATTTTTCGCTTTTTTTTACGTCTGCCAAATTCATCATATTCATCATCATCATCATCTCTACGTTCCTTATATTCAACTACCCCCCGGTCATTATACCCCCCACCGTAACCAGTTCTTTCTTCAACCTCACCAAATTTTGGAGCATTACACATGTTGCATTGCTGCCGCCTTGCCCAATTGACATTACCGCACTTACTACATTGCCAATCATCTGCACTGTAATTGTAAACAAAGTTTTTATTCATCATGAAATGTATTTTTTGCTCAATAGAAAGAAATTTAAAGTAATAGAAAATTGACTTATGACTTGTTTGTAAAGGCAATAATTCTGATATTTCTTTCAATTTTCATTTACTTTATTTGATTAGAAAAAATTATTTTAATTTATCAATGAACAATTGTTCTTAAATTTTATATGTATACATATATATGTGTGTGTGTGAAGATTTTCTATTTACCTAAATAGGCCTCGACTCTTTTCAGCAGCAGCTTTCCCAATCTCTTGACCAAGCTTCTTCTTTTTGGGACATTCCCCTCGGTCTGAGAATGGGTAAAATGAATCATATTCTTTTCTCTTTCATCGAAAAAAGACATAATATAAACATCTTTATTACCTTTACCACAACGATTACAAGAACTGCGCTTTGCAAAGTTCACATTGCCACACCTGGAACAAAAAAAAAAGAGATGGTGGGTTATGGGTACTGTAAAAAGTTGTAGTGTTTCTAACAATGATTTTGATTTTCATTAAACTTTTCATTTATTGTTAACTTTGAGATCAATTCTTATGAAAAATACAAGTTTAAAAGGTTTTTGGTATCGAAATAGTAGAAGATTTTTTATAGAATATTCACTAATTTTTTTGGACAACAAAATAGAAAAATTTAAGAATGCAAAAAACCAGTTGATTAACCTATAAAAGAGAAACAACCGCAATGCGGAAAAACATGAATTCTGGCGTGAAAAGTGCCCTCCCGCGAGAGAAGGGTGGCGCAAAGCAGACTTTTTTAAGTCGTTCGTTGCTTGCGCGTAGCGTTTCGACAAAGTCTGCTATACGCGCTTTTCAAAGCATGAACAACGAAAGCTTTTCAAAACACTAAGTACCTATAAGTATATAGATAGTCTGACCAAAAGAAAAGAATGAGAGAGAGGGAGACACGAGACGGATCGATGAAAATCCAAAGAGAGAGAGAGGAGAGAGATAGAGCGAAATGTACTTATAACAGAGGGAGATAGACGAGAAGATTAGTATGAGGAGAGAGGAGAGGAGAATGAAAGGAAGGAGAAATAGGCGCATGCAATTATTTGGTCGACTGCTGTACGCACTCGGAATCGGGACAGATCCAGTCCCCGTAATTGCCGGCCCGGCCGTCCTCGTCGGGTTTGCTCTCCGTGTCGCTGGACAGCCTTTTGGCTTTCTTCTCCGTCATCGCGCCGGAGGGAAAATTGAAGACGCGTGTTCTGCAAGAGCAGTAGCTACTCGGCCGCCGTTGATAATGCGACGATACACAGTCGGCGCGCGCAGGCCTCTCCTCTACTCTTATTATGATTGTGCGCTGTGCCGCGCTGCCAGAGAGTAGAGACTTATTACGTGCGTCGATGAATAAGTTGCGAGAAGCCGTCGCCGCCGTTGACGACCAGCCGCCGCATGCCTCTTTTGGCTTCTGCTTCGCTGCTTCTTGATTCCTTCTTCCTCTTTCTCTCTTCTCCACTACTTAGCTATGTACCTATGGACTGCCGCGCTGCAGTTGGCGCCGCTACCCGCTACTCTACGCGCATCGTGCCAGTGTCAGGTGTGTATGCGCGCGCGCTGCGAGGCCCAGAAAATGGTACACGCAGTGTACCTACTGCCTACACGCACTCCCACGATGCAGCGAGCTATAATTCTACTGCATGCACCTGCAGAAGCTGCGGGCAGAGCTGCGTCGAGCTTGGCCAATGCGTGTGCCCGAGTGGAGCTTGCGCGCACGGTAGCGCGATACGGAGAATTATTTTCTCTCTCCGCGCGTCGCTACACCTACTCTCTCTTGCTCCCACTCAGCCACTGTACGCAAGATCATCAGCGACTGTCCAATTTCATATGCATACATAGTACACACTTTTACACACTCTCCTTTGCCCTGGAATACTTGAACTCTTAAAGATCAGTCCTCAGTTTGCGGAGGCGCGCTGTCGCGGCATTTGTGTGCAGGACTGCAGGTAGTGCAGGAGCTGTTCAGCTGTGCAGCAAGCAGATGGTGATATTCTGCGGATGACTGATCACAGTCATATGACTGTAACTATGTAGGTATACTAACTTGTAGACCTGCGGCATGCGCGGGCTTTTTGATTTTATGCGTGTTCATCAAGTATCCGGCATCGTTCCAAACAAGTTCCAAACCAACAAGGGATAGTGTATATATCACGTCTTCGGGTTTTGAGATACGACTTTCGATACTTATCTGAAAATGAAATTTATTACCATACTTACTCGCAATCAGTACCATGCACCTATTTTCTCGAGATATGGGTGAATCTACGGATTAGTCTTTTACATCCCGACTTGAGCATGCCTGGCACACTAATATGGATTACAGGACTGCAAAAAATTGCACCATTTTGTAGATTTACCCATACCTATAACCTACACTTTATTATAATAACTTTGCAAATACTTATGTTATATGGAAATAAGCTAAGATTATTATAAAAGTACCACAGTAGAATATGAGAAATATGCAAAATTGTGCCAAAACTGTGTCAAAACTGTGCCAAGCTTGGGTCCAACTGTACCAAGATTGGGTCAAACTGTGCCAAATCATAAACATTTTGGACATTTGGCACGCTTATGACACAGTTCCAAATAGTTTGCCATAGTTTGGTACAATATTGACACAGTTTGGCAGAAGCAAATTTACTACAGTTTTTTACTCAATTTTCGTGTGTTCTGAAACAGTTTGACACGATATTGACATAGTTTGACATTATATTGGCATAATTATGTCACAGATTGGACAGCGTGATACATTTTTTACTCAATTTTCGCGCATTATAGCCAAAATATTAGTGTCTAACTGTGCCACAGTGTGCCAACACTGTGCCAGTAGAGTGTGCAAAAAATTTGCATAAACTTTATTAATTTTCATTATGCCAAACTGTGCCAA
>JAPYZP010000921.1:0-20437 GCA_030522985.1 Torymus sinensis | reverse complement strand
AGAGAGAGAGAGAGAGAGAGATGCGCGGCTTCTTGGTAATTGCGATTCTATGTCGTGAACTACATTTGCACGTTAATGGTTTAGGTTGAAAAAGTCTTTGTAATTATATGATTTTATTCGAACGCCTATTATACTTGTCGGATTTCAGTCCGTTCTCGTGCCTATCTGCAACTGATATTTATATATAATCTATATTAATTAATTGATTATAATTTTTTTTTTTATTAAATACTAAAATAATTGATCAAAAATATTATAGTGAAGGTTGTCTGGTAAGGCAATGTTTGGATAGTCATTGTTATTTTGATTTCAATATTATTGTACTTTTACAGGGGCTACAGATTTTCTTTTATATACACCGCTCTCAGATAATTACAAAATTCTGATTCTCTAGTTTCACATACCTAAACTCGAAATTTGAATTTGGCTGCGCGTGTAATCCAATCTAAATGCACTTGTCTGGAAAGTTCATCAAGCGCTGAAAAGCGAGTATAGCGCGCGCAAGGAAAGATCAGACAGGGGAAGCCACCGGACGGGTTCTCAGCTGTCGCCGGCAGTCAAAAAGAGCAAGCGCGCCAAGTTTAGAAGACTGCAATTTGAGCGCCCGAGGCGAATAGCCTCCCGCGTTGTCAACCCCGTAATTACGCCAGTTCAGGAAGCTCTCTCCCCCTTTTCTCCCCAGCCGACATACACACACACACACACACACACACACACACAAAAGCGGCATGCCAGAAATTACTCGTCCCATGGACGTTTTCCCATCGATGAAATGCAGTCTCGTCGACAGCGGCGGTGGCGGCACTTTGTCGCTCTTCCCACTATTTAAAGCCGCGGCGAGTCGTAGTATCGGCGTAAAAGCCGACGCTCGCTGTTCTTCTCTCTCTCTCTCTCTCTCTCCCCGGCCTCTGTATAATGAGAATACACGCGAAACGTTTACTCGGGGCGCCACACGGAACGACGAGGACGCGCGCGCAGCCGAGAGAGAGAGAGAGAGAGAAAGAGACGGAGAGAGAAAGAGAGCCCCTGGCCCGTTACTCACGAGTGTCGTCGCACGGAGCGCGCTACCGTGTATATACACTCGGCTGTCCGCGCGCACGCTGCGCTTCCTTGACGTCTTCTTCTTCTTCTTCTTCTTCTTCGTCTTCTTCGCCTCTCGATTATTCGCACTCTCTTCGAATGTGGGCAAACGTGCGCGCGCGCGCAAGACAAATGTTTTTATATTGTGCGAGAGCTCGGCATCAGTGTGTATGGCGTGCGCGCGAAGCCGAGGCTGTTTTCTCAGGGAAACGCGCGGGAAATCAACTGGCGTTTGATCAAGAGGATAGCGTTTCAGAGGGTATACAAGTTCGTCTCGAAGGGATGAATGACAGTGTTAATCCATTTGTTGGACGAATGTGTGCAAGCGTTAGTCTGCGAATTACTGAATGTAGTAATTCTCAAGTCTACATTTTTTTTTTTATTATTTTTCATTATTATTTTGAGAAAAGAAAATAAATTTTCTTTAAAAATTGCATTCTTTACTAATTGAGATAAATGAGAACCAATTACGCCGTCTGATGAGCAATAAGGTCATCATTTATCTGCTTCTGCTTATACCGAGAATCGCGTTAATTATATTCAATTCACGCAGCGGCGGATAAAACTACCGCAATCGCATGCGACAGATGTTGTTCATGGCTTTCATTTTTCGTTCAGAATCTGTGTTACCGCGAAAATTCAATTAAATACGCCGGTTAAACGTGGCCATAACTAAAACGTTACGTTTCTTTGAAATAATTTCTTTAGGTTTATTCTTGAAAAGAGTAATCTGACGATTCGTTCGAAGAAAAAGTCCTTATTTCCGTCCTGAATTATAATATAGTGATCATCACAAGCTGTTCACTTATTCGCGGTAAATAGCTTGGTAAAATATCACCGAACTTGTGCGAAAAACGTGTTATATGAATTTATGAGCGGCCAAGTATTCCTCAGCCTGGAGAAAATAGCCGAGCGCGTTATCAGCGTGAAGATCTCGGCTGATTGATGATAGGCAGATCGAGGTGCAAGAATCAGTTACCGAACATCAAAGTCTCTCGGAAATAATCTATCAGAGGCTGGCCTCTCGAAAGACGCTTTTTGTCCCGAGCCTCGTTTCGGCCTCTACATGTACATCGCGCGAATCGCGGAATCCGACTACTCCTCGTCACATTAACCCGCAATCAGCGGGAATCCGAGGAGAAGCGGCCTGGTAACGAGCTCGGCGCGTATAGCCCGAGGCGTGTACACGCGACTAGGCGTCGGAAGCGCTTTTCTTCCTCTACGATCGGCGCAACGCAGGCGGATGCATCAGCCGGACTTTTCTAATTATTCCGATCCGTTATACGCGCGGCATATCGGACAACTGCAGTCGCGCAGAATCCGGCAGGTGCTAAAAGCGCGCCGAGACCGCAATCCAATCGCTCGGAGATTTACGAGCGTTCTGTTACACACGCGTCGCGCGCGTGCGCGCAGCACGTGTGTGTAAACCGGCTGCTGAATGGGCCGCCGCTGCGGGAGCGCGTAAATTTTCCGAGGCGTCCTCGCGCGCGCAGCCGATAAGTGAAATAAAGACGCGCGCCGGCGCGTCGTTTACGACGTTGTCCTTGAATTTTCTGGCCGCACGTGGCGAGGAATGTCATTATTCCTTCGCTCGATCGAGATCGCAGCCGACTCGATGATAAATTTCAATTGGATATAGAATTATCCGAGGGGGGGATACCCCCTTCTTTTACGAGACGATTATATGGCCGTTCCCGACTTTTTGCCAGTGGTTTTATGATCCGATAGCGGATTTGAGGAATTCATATTGACATTTTATCGGCTATCTCAAGCAAATTTTATGGAATCACGAAATTCATAAAATTTCGATTTAGCCGACTGCACCTGGAATTCTAGGCGCTGACATAGATTTTAAATGACAATTTTAAAATTGTACCTTTGGGTGAGACATATATTTGATGTAACCGCGTACGCTATAATTAACTAATTTTACCGGCGATTGAACTAGTTTCTCCGAGACATACTTCAGCTGTTCCCGGCTATTTGGCACTTTACGAGGAAACAATTACAATGCAAATCCTCGAATTATGACGTAAATGCGATATATTTTTCCCGTAGCGCGCTCGCCCTCTCTGCTGAATTCATTATTCCGCATTTAAGACTCGCGTGTGTTCCCGAGCAGAGGGGAATAGCCCCGTACGTGCCTCCCAAGCCATACATTATGCGAGAGCAACGAGCCTTGACAGTGTACCGATTACCGTAAACGTATACGATCAGCTGTTTACGTAAAACGAGAAAGTACTTTGACTATTACGTTCATTTTCCGAATCACTGCCGGTTACACGTAGTATAGACAGACGCGCGCGGCGAATCTTTCAAGGATGTTTGAATTCTCAACGAAGCTGAACGGCATACTTATTATTATTCTATTATTAACAATTATTCCCCCCCGGATCGGGCAATATTTGTCAGAGTTTTCTATTGCCGATGCAAATGAAGAGCCTCAGCCTGGACAGTTTAATTTACAGTTTTGATTTCCCATTATGCAAAGCTCGCGTCGCGCGAAATTGCGCAGGGGGCGCTTAAATTCTTCCGTCCACGGAGCCGCTAAAGTCAATTACAGTACGGCACGGAGGAGGAAGGCGACGAAGAGGAGTAGGAAGAAGAAGAAGAAGAAGAAGACTTCTCTCGGCGCAAATGAAGGAAAAATGTTTCTATAGAAAACAGAAGCGTCGCGTAGTCGCGCGCCCGGCGTTTGTGTGTGTATATATATACAGAGCCACGGGGCACGACACGAAGTAGCGCCGCGCGGCTTCCTTTATTACCCAGCGGCAGCTCCGATTTCTTTATCGTCTATTTGCTGTTTATGCCCCCTCATTATATACTCGCTCTCTCTCACTCGCGCGCATTGTTCTTTGTTCCTCCTCTATCTCTATCACTCGCGTCGCCCTCTGTCCTCTCTCAGCCATGCCAGTATTGCACTCGCGAAATCGCGCCGCAAACTCTAGCCTCGGCCAAGTTATATAGCCACGTACATACATATAACACACAGGCGAGTTAACGAAACCGATGCACGGCTGCGAGCGCGCGCGCGGATAGTGCGAAGAGGCGGCAGCGGAGTTTGCTGCACCGCCGAGTCGTTTCCCTCGTAGAGGCGTTACGCCGTGGAAGGTGTTCCGCGTTCCTGGTACTAGAAGATTGCCGGCTGTAGAGAGCGCGGCCAGCAACAAATTGCCCAGTTTGTAGGTCTCCATTGTACGGAAAAAACGATCGGAATGAAATAGAGGAGAGAGAGAGAGAAGAGAGAAGAGAGAGAAAAGAGAGAAGGAAGGGAGAAGTGGAGCGCGCAGGAGGCGAAGAAGGATAAGAGGAGGAGGAGAGAAAGAGGAGGAACAAAAAGAGCATCCGTAGAGATGCGCGCCGCTCGACAGTAATAAGCGAAAAGAAGTCTCGCGCGCCAGGTTTCTAGATCATAAGAAGAGAGAGAGGGTAAGAGACGGAGTAGCAGAGGTAAGAGTACCGCGTCGCGCGCGTCGAGCGCGAAATTATGAATCGCGATTCTTGACCTCCGCCGACGTCAGCCGCGCGCTCTCTCGCACCACGTCGTGCCGAATGGCAATGCATGCGGACTCCGAACGTGAAGTGTTGATTACACAGCCCGCTCTATCTCTCTCCACTGCAGTGCACTTCGCGGGCCGCGTGCAGCTAGAGATCTGTTTTGTTTGTTACGTCACTCGAACCATGGCGAGTGGCATGAATTGAACGTTTTCGACTGTGCAAACTGTATTTTCCTGACTGACAAAATAACATGGGAACAAAAAATTGTAGCTCTACAAATCGCGTGCATATACACAAACACACGCGCGCTACATAAAAGTCATTCTACTTTTCCACGCGCGATAAAAGTTACGGTAATTCTTCAAGAATAGAATCTTATAAAGGATCGTATATTAATCTTTATGTACTGTCATCGTAGTTACAGAAAAAAAGAGAGAGAATCCTCATTGTATGCACATACATGTGTGCCAGTGCTGTAAGCAAGGATGACAAACATTTCTTTTTTTTTCTCACGCGATTGACGTAATTGATAAACAGGAGTATAAATTTAACTGTATCGTCGCATTATTTTCCATAGAAACGGCAGAAAAGTGCGAGGGTTTAGAGTATGATGCCAAATCGAAATATTGTCACTGTATTGTTATGCAAGTAGATGTACGTTGGATCATAATTTATCCCAAATCTAAAATAAAGTCTGAGTTAGTGGATTCTCCCAGGCCTGACCGTACCCAAAATTTATCTACTTACATTATCACTGACAAGTAGAAAAATATTTATTGTTGAATCTTTAAAACTTGGTGTATAATATAATAACGCTAACTACACTATATAAGTTCTCTAATATAAAACTAAAAATAATTGTAGGAAAAATCTGATATTCACACCTGCCGCGGACAGTTAGACTCGCGACCGTTATAGCAAGCGAAAACCTATGAAGCGTCCTACCGCCGTCGAGCGGAAAAATACTCAAAATTCAAGGAATTCGCGTCAGCCTGCACATAACCGGCATTTAAAAGGAAATGAAACCTTCGCACCATTGTCCTGTCCGTCAATCAGCTCGCGGCGCGCCAGTATACCATCCATACGCACTCTCCTCATATACATATATATGCACGATAACAAGGATGATGATTTCGAGGCGCGCTGCGTGCATATTCTCTCCTCTGGCTAAGAAAATTATGACAAATTCCCGCAATTACGCGAGCTCGCCGGACGGTCTGTGCAATGATCGAAAGAGCTCCGAGTCCTCGCTGCGTCCAGCGGCGCAGACGCATCCCGCGACGCTCGTCAATCAATAGTAATTGCAATTGGAATGGTGACCTACAAGGCACCGCCGCTAGATTAACGTCTTCCCCGCGCTCGCGTGTATTATATGCGCCGTTTCTCGCTGCTTCCCTCTCTTTCTCTGCTCTGCGCAACAACACCTGGCGCATATTCTCGTTTCGGCGTTATCTCGCGCGCGCGCGCGCGCCTTACAAGACAAACGACGCGTAGGATCTGCGCGTATTGCGAGAATTACGCCGTGGTCCCTTATTCGTCGCGTTCGCGGGCAGGAAGAGAGAGAGGAGAGGGAATAAGAGAGTCTATCCTATTATATTGCGGCGAAGTAACGCACCGCAGAGCACTCGCCGCAGAGTCGCGTTGTAAATTAATTTGACTCTCCCACTCCACGCACCCTCTACTCATCTTCCTACGTGGGCTAGCGGCGTTATAAGCCAGTTAGCCCGACGTTTAGTGCATTCCGAGCTGCGCACGCGCGCGCGCCGCCTTAATTAATTAAGACTTGGGGCCAGAAATTGAATACCGAAATCCCCCCCGAGAGCTATAGAGTTGTGTGTGTATATATACCGCTGTTGCGGTTTCCTTCTTTATGGTTTATAGGGTTACGAGCTTACGTCAGAGTGTGTGTACGCGATTATGTTAACATTAATTTGACGATATACAGAGATCTTCGCGATGTTAACGCGTGCTAGCCCCGTTCGCTGGAATATTTTTTCAATTTTAGTTGCTATAATTATATTGATATATACGTAATTTCGATTTTTTACCCAATTTATTAACTTTATTAGCCGGTATATGTATACTCATTATCGATAATAGCGAGGTTACTGGATTCACAGCAGATTGCAATTAAGATTGTTGGCCATTATTAAATATTTATGGCTCATTTTTACGCGGCCTTGATTTATGAAAATGCGAATCCTCTAATGAAAATGCTCGCACCTCGATGACAGCCACTATGTGTATATAAATTTCCCGTTACAATTTTCAAAATATATAGCATAAAAGCACGAGGGAGATCGATGAACCAAGACAAGCAAAACATCGGGCGCGCAGTGTGGGTAGAGAGAAGGGAAAAGTCTGTAGCTCGGCGCAGTCATTTCGCACGGAGCAACTCATCTGGAGCATGAGAAGCGCTTGCGATACTCGAATGAGCCGGCGGTCAAAAGCCAATTCGTGCATCCCGCAATCAGCTGAAGACCGTATTTCGCGGCATTGACTCGCGCGCGAATGACACGCTTCCGCGGGGTCTAGGAATCGCCTGGGCCGATATCCCATCCTAATTGTTCGCGTCCGCGAGCGGGGGCTCGAAAAATCAGCTGTAGCTAGAGAGAGGAGCCCCGTTAGGACGACTGACACGTTGTTACGCCGCTACTCTGTTATTGGCCCGTAAAACGGCCTAATGAATGCAGCATCGCCCCCGGCAGCGGCGCCTGCGCGCGCGAGCTCTGCGTGGAACAATTTCAGGATGTAACCCCGCGCACGTATTATTCGCGAGTAGGTCGCGCGCAAGCGCGCAATATTTAACAGCCGACGCGCGAACGGTATAAGGTCGTCGAAGAGGCTGAAAACGCTATAAGATATACTGTTACGCGTGCGCACGCGGAGAGGGATAGACGAGTCCCAGTGTAGTGCGTACTTAACGCCTCTGCAGCTTCCTCTATCTCTCTCCCACCATCCTTCGTGCGCCTTTATATATACGCACGCTGGCATTGTTGCGCTGCAGCTCTTTCTCTCTCTCTCTCCCTTTTGCACCGGACGAATTGAATATCTCCAAGATAACTTGCGACTGTGTATAACTTGCGTTTATTGTGCTGAGTTGCTGCGCACTTTCTTTCAACTGCTCGCTCGCACGCGACGCACTGAAATACTATCTATATTGCAATGGGCTTTTGTTGTTTTACATCAGTGTGAAATATATGCTGATAGAAATTATACAGTCGCGTAGTATATTTGGCAAACCCAAATAAGAACCATCATTACAATCCTGCATAATAATTAAACTCACGAGTGTAATTTAAAAGCCAAGTTCAATTAATACTCGTATAATGAATCGCACTTGAATGATATTATCAAGCTGCCATCACCGAGCAATTGTGATCCATTATATCGATAGCATTGAAATCGATAAGAGGTATTCCGCGGTATCTAAAGCACGCAGCGGCGAAGCACCGCGCTGAAATTCCTCCGCGTGGAAGAGCGCGGGGAAAAGAATTATATATGCGCCCGTATATCGAGTCTCTGCAATAGCGCGATGTTCAGATAGCGTCGTTGCGACTTCGGAGTATATAATACGCAACGCATACATTGTCTGACGATCAAGAGCGATGGCTCGCAGCAGTTTTTTGTATGTTAAAACGCGAAGCGTGTTTGTGTCGACAGCACGCGAGCGAAACGTTAATACGCCTCCATTCGATGGCGCGTTAGCACCCTCTTGTTTGTAAATTTTTGCAGCGGCAAGGATTTAGTTCGTAAATCACTTTTAATTCTCGCTATTTTTAATGTCCCATTGTTTACCTCGTCCCGTGATACGCACAGGTTCCCGTTCTGACGCCGCGCGTTCTTTGCTTTACGTAATAAATAACGGAAAGCTTTGAATGTATATAGTACGAACGATCGTTTGTTTGGGAATTTTGAATTAATTTCGAGATGCTTGTGCAGCCTTAAAAAATGAAGCATAGTCAGTTAGCTGTAAAAGACGTAAAACCGCGACAAAATAGCCGGGTTAACTGTCAACAGAGAACGGCATCATTATAGAAAACGTTTCCTAGCGTAGTACCACGCGACCATACCTCAATTCCACATACAAGGAAATGTCGACTATGCGCAGCAGCACAAGGCAAAAGAGACGTGGTTTGCGGTAAGGACTGTCACCGAAATTCCGTATGACGAATACGTACTACCTCGTGCATGACAAAAAGATAGACTTGTTGTAATAAGGTCTCCGCGTCGCAGTTATATCCGAGGAGGCAAAAATGACGTCAGCAATGCGAAGTGCGAGGATTATTCAAGAAAATATACTCGAAAGTGAGAAGCGTTGTATACCTTCAGTCGCGCCAACAGGTATATAAGTAGTCGAAGGGACAAGCGGTGCGCGCGCGCTGCGTGCGAGATGACTGTTATTCCGCAAGATGCTGCGCCTGCGCGCGCGTGTCTCGAATAAACGCAAAAATTGCCTATGCGCGTGCAGCGGAGGACGTGGAATAATGCGCGCGCTTCTCTCTATTTACGGGGCTTAATTGTATGCGCGAAAACGTTAATGTCCGATTATGCGCCGCGTGTAAACATATAACGCGGCGTGCGTGCGCGTGTGTGTGTGCCGCGTGCGCAAGCGCGTATTTTGTGTCTTATTATGCGCTTCGAGAAGTGCCTGCAATTCAATATCGCGATGCTTCTGAGGCCCTTTGAAAGACTTATTAATTTTAACGTTATGCAAATTCTTTCTAGTACGAATTATAGGTGAACCGCGAGGTTTCCTCGTAATTAGTCGTCTGTATATACTTTAATAAAATATATACTGTTACGGTTATTTTATTATTATAACATTTGCGAGCTGTGGATAGATAAAGATATTGCTAAAATATAAATATAAAATCATGAAATTTATGTGAGCACGGTAAATGTTTAAAATAGATATTAATATTCATAAAATTATTAATTTAAAACCAGCTTTCCGTTAATACTCAGCAACGGTACATACGTCCAAGTCTGTTTAAAGTCGCCTATAAAAAACTGCTTTTTCACTAAAAATGTTAAGTTCAATTTTTATACATCTTTTTTATCCATGCGAGAAGAGAATCTAGACGTGTTTTTAAAGTTACTATATAATACCAGGAACAACTTTCTGAAGTTTATTTTAAATGGAAAAGGAAGATACATAACTTTTTTCTCAATCCCCTTAAAATTATATAAAATTAGGTGATTCTCAACTTGCAATTTTGTATAATCTGAATAGCTCAAAAAGTAAAAGCAAAAAGACCAGTGTAGAGTAAGCAATTACAATCCTACATACACTGATGAATCATAATTAAGGCTACCGATTTATCAATTATTGGCAAAGAAGAAGCAGCAAGTTTCAAGAAGTTCATAAAATCCACTCACGGCGCGGACAAAAAGATCCAAGTTCCGAGCTAGAGCAATCGAATAATGCACTATTACAACAGAGAGAGAGAGAGAGAGAGAGAGAGAGAGAGAGAAAACGCACATGGAAGGCCGTGCGGTGCGCGCGATAAAATTAGATTACCAGCGAAGAATGCGATATTCCATTTTCTCCCCATGCTTCTCCCTCTCTCTCTCTCCTTTTAAAAGCACACTGACACAAAAAATCCCGAGCTCGCGGCAAATCGCATCCGCAATTTATTCGGGCAGTAAGTTGATTGCAGTAAAAAATCGGCGAGCGCGCGAGGCAAGAAGGAGCAGCGGCGGCCGGGGAGCAAGAAGAAGGTGGACGCGAGGAGGAAGAGAGGAGCAAGAGAGAGAGAGAGAGAAGAAGGAAGACGCCAAGAGGCGAAGACGTGCAACATGCACGAAAGTGAGAGGGCCGTTAGCATAAAAGGCGAGCGAGAGAGAGAGTGTTGCGCGAGCGCGCGAGTCACTCTGCGAGTACGAGGGAGAGAGAGAGAGACGCATGGGTGACGGTCAAACTCGCCTCTCTAGGGTCAATGTACAGGCGAGATGACTCGCATAGCCGGCCGCGTGAAACGAGGCAGGAAAGAGGAGACCGCAGAAATGCGCACACGCGCGCGCGAGACCGGGGGAATAAAATAATAAACAAATGCGCGAGGGATGCTCATATAGTGATACTTCGCAGCCGGGAAATCGTGACTGCGCTCCGCGCGCCTCCGATATGACGCTTCAATCGCCGAGTTATATTGAGATGTCGATGATAATTATTGTTGCGCGCGGATCGATTCCTATATAAATGCGAATGAGAATGTCGGCGGAGGAAAACTCACATCCGCGCGAGCGTGCGGGGATAATATCGCGTGACCGTACTATACTACTCGAGAGTTATTAGCTACAACTCTCGAGATCTTACAATCCCTGCAGCATCTTCAACTTCCCTGTACGTCGTGTCCTCTCTCCTTTCATTCGCCCGTAATTAGAAGGAGAAAATGGAAAATATGTCATTGTAAAAATCCAAGGCCGATGTTTAAATATTGTTCCGCGTCGAGGGAACACTGCAAATTACGCGCGCACTAGGGGCGCAGCTCATTAACATTTTTACGGCTACCACATTCTTGCGCGCGCGCGCTCGTATAATGAGCGGCGATAAATCCGCGAGGGGGGAAAAAATCCAGCCGGAACATCCATCATCGTATACGCGAACGCGATAACTTAATGACTATATATAAATCCAAAAGCGGGCGATATCGCGCGGAGAGAGAGAGAGAGAGAGCTGCCATGAGTGTTCCTCTCGGGGCGTCGTTTAACGCGGAGTAAAAACGTCAGCGCGCTCTTCACTCCCCCGGGAGAAAATCAGATACAGCCCGCCACCCTCGTCGAGGAGAGAACGCACTCTTATCCGCGGCGCACAATGGGATATCTGCTCGTAAATAATGCCGGCGAGCGGGCAGCTCTCTCCTCTCGATTACTCCCCCGCCAGTTAAATAAACATTAACACCATCAGCGCGAGCAAAAGAGAGTGAGAGAGAGAGAGAGAGAGAGAGGCCGATGATCCCTCCGAGTGCAACGCGCTCTTTCTCTCTCGTACATATTTAATGCCTAATGCGCGCGTATGTATAGATATACCTATATATACGTGTTCGCTCGCGATTGATGGGATGCGCTCCAGCCTCCGGCTGCGCCGGCTTGTAAACACGCGCTGCTAGCCTGCGCGAGCGGACGTCACGCTCGCTTTGCCCTTTTCTTTGTACGCCAGATAGCGCATATATGCATGTTTTACATACAGATATATACATATATACGTGCGAAGCCAGTCGGCCGAAGGCCGCGGCAGCCGTGAAGGATTTAATGAAAATTAAGTAATCAGACCCGTTTTTATCCTGCTTCTAGATATACATACACGCGCGGCTTTATTTTCAGCTCGTCTCTTTGCTCCCCCGTCAATTTCGTCGTCGTTTTTGCGCGAGGCCGAGGTGCGAGCATGCTTAATGCCTTTCCCGCGCCGACTCGGCAGAGTTCAAGGGGGGTATACACACACGTGCATGTCTCTCCGCTTGAATA
The DNA here is from genome assembly GCA_030522985.1 of Torymus sinensis. Classification (NCBI taxonomy): domain Eukaryota; kingdom Metazoa; phylum Arthropoda; class Insecta; order Hymenoptera; family Torymidae; genus Torymus; species Torymus sinensis. The sequence continues at coordinate 8,392 of JAPYZP010000921.1, read as the reverse complement.
ATGTGCTAGTTTTCGGAATCCTGTTTGTCTTTACGGCCAGCCGGCAAAAATCGAGAAACATTTACGACTCCAAGTACTCCTAATGTAGTCAATCAGCGGGGTTTATGTAATACTGGGATAAAGTATTTGAGGCTATATTTCAAGCCGCCCGTAACACACGCCACTACTTCTCCGGCAGACTAATGCCTCTTCATTTTTCCAAGACTCGATACTTTTTCGCTGCGCGATTTCCATGCAATCGTAAACTAGTTGTAATAATTTATTTATTGCGAAATTCGCGCACATACATTTTATTTCCGGAAAATAAAGAAGATGCTACCAGTATTCTGTATATCTAATCATATTAATTACTTTATATCAGACTTCAATTTCGAATCTTTTTAATGTTAATTTTAAAGAGCTTTCTTATTATCTTAATTAAATTAATTGGGGGCATGAAAATTAATTATAAAACCGCACCTTTGGATATAAATTTCTAGTAAACGATGGGAACCTTTATATAAAATGGAGTTTCTCAAAGAACCCTCACAATAATTATTGAATTGCGGGTTTTTTTAATATTCCTTATACATTTTACATGATAAAATATAAATAATATTATGAATCTAAAAAATCAGTTTTGAACAGAGTTTATAACCACACATCTTCTTTAAATTAATAATAACCGTTATAATGTAAAAATATAACATTAAATTAATAATAATTCAATTTATATTTATTACTAGAATGATTGATTTTATATCAATGAATGGTACATATAATAAGCATTCTTTAAGCAACGATTGTGAATTTTAATTACGCGTGATAATAAATAAAAATATTAACTGACATACTATACACCGTGGGAACCGAATGAAGATATAAATAAAGCAACGTTCCACATATATAAAACTGTTTGAAATACACATAAGTTTTTAGTATCATAAATAATCATCATAAATAACTATGGAACCTTTGAAACTGCATAAGATGCTGCTTGAAATCATCAATATTTAAATGTACTAAATCGAAAAGTCTATACCGAAATTAATGTATCTATCATAAAATAATGTCAAGAAGAGTCGAGAATTGAGTATATCCCACATTAGAATTCACCCCGGCGCTTAAAAGCATATCCACTATACCAACCTTCTGCGGAGTTTCTCCCTCTTTTCTCTTTTTCTGCATTCCCGCGGCATAAACAAACCATATGCAAATATACGCGCGCGCGAACCCCTGTCTTCTCCGCGGCGCTCTCACGCTGCCTCGTCCCGTCCTCTCCGACTTTTCTCGCTCCCCGGATTCTGCGCACTCGCGTAACTAGAGGAGATCCTACGCGAGCCAGCGATTGAGCAATTTGTACGCGAAACGCGACGAAACATGCAGCGGCGGCGCCGGTGACACTAGTCCAGCGCGTCCCCGCTGCGAAAATGGACTCGCAGTCGAGTTTTGCGGTACTTTTATTTTACGAGAGCAGAACTGCAACGAGAGCATAATGAGCGCCGGGCGCCGTTGCCCTTTGTGACCGACGTGACGGGAATGCGCGACGATTGTTTCGGTGAAATGGGCCTTTGAGCCACGGGAGAAGGAGAGAACGCGCGTAACTCTGGTTAAGGATTTATTGTGGTAATGAAGCGCGCGCAACGATTGTCGTTTGAAAAATATCGCCCTGTAAAGTCAGCGCAACTGTATTATTCTTAATAACATGTCTATCCAGATGTAAACCGGCATTGAGTACAAGAAATGCTTGGGTTAACGACACCATTCAACGGAAAGCGCCGCGTGCTTGATGAATATGCGAAATGCATTAAAAAGCTCGGAGCTGCGAGCGCACGTATTCAAATTTAATCATCATCGGCCGGAAGAATCCTTCACCAAGTGCTTCGTGATACCATTAGAAGCCTGGCGTGCGGTTCTACGCGTAATTAGCTCCATTCTGTCCAGTCACTAAAGCCCAATTTGCAATCGAGAATTTTCCTTTTCGGCCATACTCAAGCCCCCAACCAACACATATCGCGCCGTCGTATTTTCATCACGGGCCCTTCGACGATATATCTCTCTCCCTCTCTCACTCCAGCAGTCGTTGAAATTAAATTCACATCCGACCTTGCATAAATTATGCAGCACAACTTTGCGCATAAGCGCAAGCTTATTTACGATTATTACAGTGCAGGCTAGGACGAAAGAGAGAGAGAGAGAGAGAGAGAGAGGGAGAGGGAGAGAGGAAGATAACGCGGAAAAAATGGCCATTCACGCGCGCCAGCGCGTTAGGGATAATTATGAAAGGCACACTCGTAGAAATACAAGCCTAGAATCATTCGGCACTTGTAGCGCGCAGCAGGCTTTCTTTTGCGCGTGCGCACATGTGTCTAAGCGCGCAAGAAGACAATGGAGTTTCGTGGTAACGCGTAGATGATGATTGCGATGATGACGCTGATGGCGAAGAAGATGAGGTATGCGGGCGCCTTCCGGACTGACGCGCTGAAAATCGCCTTTTCCGGGGCCTCCTAAGCGCCTCGCGCGCTTTTCCCATGAGGTGCAAAAGTGACGAGTGTCGGGGATATGCGCGCGCACCCGCTACGCTCTAACGAGGCATAACACTTGGAAATCGGTCGATTCTACAGTCAGCCTATGTATATATGTCCGCTGGACGAGAACACTGCGGTCTTTATAATTGCGCAGCGAACAGCATATGGTGCATTTTATGCGAAAGCCAATCGTTACGAGGAAGCAGAAGAAGAAGCGATAATAAACTTTTGTATTCATCTTCATAAGGCTGCAGCGAAATGACTTTGTACGGTGACTTTTCAAATGCTGCAGTACGCGAATAGCTTATACTTTAGTTTCAATCAATTGCTCAATATTAAATTACGTATGTTGAGTTTGAAGAAAATGATTCCGCGATAGATTTGTCGAATTGTTGAAAGCTCTATTGTTCGAAGTATAAGACATACATAGCAAAAGCATTATATACGCGACTCACTCTCTTCGAGAAAGTCATGGAACTGAAAATGATGGAAAAGAAGTACAAGTGGATCAAGGTTGGCTCTAGTCAGACGTCGATTTTTACTTTCAAAGCTTGGTTGTCATGAAAAGACTAACAAGGAAAGTGCAGACACTTTGAAAAACGGATTTTAATGGGGCTTGAAAGTCGATTTTTGATATCTAGAAATGAAGTACAGTGCTCACAATCCTGTCAAATGAGCCCTTTTTTATTGAGATATAGGCAATCTAATCTCAAATATCCTCTATTTCCTTAAAAAATAATGTCTTTCTATTCACTGTTCCATTAAATCGAGTAAAATGAAGACCAATTTTAAACCATTATCTATAACGCTATCTTTAATTGTTAATTTCAAATTTAGCTTTTGCTATCTACTTTTATAATCTCTTCTACTCGTTTTCGTATCATAAATACTTGCAATGTGACAGTCAATGGAAGAGACATCATTATTTAACGAAATAGAGGGTATTTGATATTATATTGTCCATATCTCAAGAAAAAGGGCCCGTGTGAAGGAAATATGAGCATTAATATCGACTTTCAAAGCCCCGTTAAAATCCATTTTCCAAAGGGGATACTCTCCTTGTAAGTATTATTTAAATTATTAATTCTTGTGAAAAAAATAATAGTTATATAATTAGAACTTTATAAATAACCATTTCATATGATTTTTTATTTAAACATTCTTTTTTTTCTCTACTATATGAGGGTTTATCTAATACTCAACATTTAAATAGAAGTATTCAGGAGAAGATCTAGGAAAGAAATGAAAGTTTTTACCAGCCACCACATATTGTATAAACCAGCTGCAAGGCAACTGTACACTAGCCGACAGGCCGTCGCCTACAAAAAATGGAAAATTGGAGTGAACTGGCTCGCATAAATCAAGCCGAGAATAAAAAAAAGACGTGGCGACAGGGAAAAAGGAGGTAAAAGGGGGAAAACAGTATAGGAGAGATAGGCAGGCGCGAAGAAGTGCATCATTTAGCGATGGACAATAACGAAGGAGGAATCTCTTGATGTTACGTGGAAATGATATTTCTACGGCGTGCGGAGAGCGCCAGTAGGAAAAGCGCGCGGCATCTCGTGAGCGGGCTTTCCTGGAAAGCGCGCTGCAGGGAGAGGAGGAAGAGAATGCCATTGTGCATTCAAAAGTTTCCGATCAGCGCGCACCCGCGAGAAGAGAGAAGGAGGGAGAGAGAAGCCGCACTCGCTCGCTCGCGCCTAACATCGTCGTTTTACAGTCCAATTATGAAGCGTTCGCGTCCACCCGCGAGGAAAAAAGTCCGGGAGCTCGGCCTGCCCCGCAAGAACGAGAGAAAGAGAGAGAGAGAAGCAGTAGCTTGCGCTTGCGCGCACTCGTAAACGTAATCATAGCCTGGGAAAAGGCTGGGCGGCGCTCCCTCTCTCTCTCTCTCTCTCGCTCTCTTTCTTCGCAGCTATACGTCGACCGAATGGTGTCAGGCTCCTCTCGCCATTAGAGACGAAATCCTTGCGCCCCCGCCCCCCTGCTGCCTGCTACTGCACGCGCCTTTCGGGCGAGCGCGCGCGGCGCGAATCCCGCGAGCGTGAAATTCCGCGCAAGAAGCGCACAGCTGCAGCATCAGCTTTTCTTCTCCCCGAGCGAGTCACCTACTATAAGCTACTGCCGGCGCGATTACAGTGCGTCTACTTCTATTATAACGCCGCGGGGAAGAAGCGCTGGACACACGGCCGAGAAAATGAAAAGCCCGCGTTCCTTCGCGGCTCTCTTCTTGCGCACGTGCAGCAGGTCTATAACACGCAGAAGCGCTATTTTGCGGCTTCTCAGAACGATATTAGCTTGTTTACGCGCGCATATGCGCTGGAATAAATTATAAAGTGGACGCGAGAGAGAGAGAGAGAGAGAGAGCTTCGAATGTGGGCGCCGTCATATATGTCTCTCTCTACATAGAGCCGCGCGCTTGCAGGAATAAATAAAGCTGAGATACAGTTGCCACGCGCGCACGGTAAATCTTTTTGCGGCTGCTGCTCACGCGCGTGCGCGCATATACTTAGGACTTGTAATCGTGCGCCAAGATTCCAAAGTATTTCAGATACTCTGTTTGGCTATGTCTTTCCATAAAGCGCTGCGTAATTCGCCGCATGCCAGCGGATCATAAATATACTCCTCACGGGTATAGTCAAGCTGCTAGGAAGTGGGCTGAACTGTTTTTAATTAGGAAATAAGAGAGTCAGGGCTCGATAAGAGGTGTTTGAAAAACAAGGTTATTAATTTCGTGGGCTATTATCACGTTTGCACCTCATCTGGTAACATTTTACATATAATGAGCTTGCCGAGCACCGGGAAAATGGAAGAAAAAGGGAAACTGAGTTTGTCACATTATGAATTTCAGGTTTATCATATTTTTGCAATACGGTAATCTCTGAAAACTTGAAATTTTGCACCGTTTAACCGTCCCCCATAATATGATTATGTCGTTTTTTCCGTCAGTCCCGGCGTATAACTCACAGCTCCTACGTCCACGTCAAAGAGCCGTGCACTTATCCATCGAAAAAAGTGCCCCACACCCACAGGCGCGATTTGACAGGCGGCGCGCAGGTGTGAATGATAAGGCAATAAAGCGCGCCGAGCGAAAAGAATGAGATCTCTGGGTGCCGGCCTACCGCCCCCGCCGCCGCCGTAATTTTCCCTCGCGCCCCACTATACTTAGCCCCCTCCCGGTGCCCCGGCGCGTTTGGCACTGTTGCGCGTACACGTATATGACGCTAGCGTCAGGCCCGATTTACGGTCTTGCTCTCGCGCTCGCAGGACACGCGATGAAGGGCCTGTCGGCGAATGATCGAATGTCTCGCCATGTTTGGCGCGTTGACACCCCGCACTTTCGCATTATGAGCGGGGCCCGGCTTTATTATATCCCCCCTCGCGCAAACTCGGTAATTAGGAACCTGCTCGCCTCTCCTTTCTCCGTCTCTTTCTCTCTGCGCACTTCTCGTGCGCCGGGATATAAGGAAGCGAGAGAGAGAGAGAGAGAAAGAGGGAGAGGATCGACACGCAATCTTCCCCGGGCGCGCGCTCCTCTTATTGCACCCTTTCTTACGACGCGAGTTAGCTCGCTCGCGATCTCGGCTGTTAATCATGCCGCAAAGGCAGCGCCGTGCGTTTTATGAAGGACTGCCGTCACGGACGACAGAATACAACGATCTTTGTCATTATATCCCCCGGCGGTGGAATGTGCGACCGACCGAGCGACCGACCGAGCGGAGAAAAACACTTTGTGTCGCTGTGATTTAGACGATTGTTATTTTTATTCGCTTCTTCAGCCTTTTCCGCGCGATTCTAAATCACTTATCAAAGAATGTGCGAATCTTGGATATATGTGCGAGACGCGAATTTGTTTGCACGAATGCTGTATGATTATATGCATATTTCAATGATCGGAATTATTGCACTTCCGGATATATAAGATTTAAAAAATGGTTTGTATAATGGCCTGTGTTTAGAGGAGTCATGCGTTTTACGCTTACGTATGAGATTTTAAACATCGTTTGTGAGCGTTAGATGATGTATGCGTTGTCTTGTAAATAACCATTCTGTGACAAAACTAGTTATTATTGCACGGTGTGCATTTGAAAGGTGATATTCATGTGGGCATAAACTGCATAATTATAATAATATACGAGCCATTTTTATCTTATGATATCTCAAGTTCACTTTCACAAACGTAATTTAGATGTGGTATGCAATTACAACATTTTAACATAATTCTACATGCAAATGATACTGTGTGTTTAGGCAGATATATTCATTTTATTATTCGTCACTTTGTGCCATTAATGATTTATTTATATAGTACGTCATAGAAAAATATTTGCACCTGATGCAGCAGTAAAATACATCATTAATCATGAATGATCAATAACATCAAATGTTTCAAGATCATTCTTGTCACTAGAATCAGCTAGAATTCGTATATTTGCTGGGTTCTTATCACAATTTCATTAGATTTTATATTTCGTACACGCAAACTTAAGATATCAAAATGCCTCTCGAATATGTAATTTAAACCTAAACGTGTTTAGGCTTCATGCACTTATAACCATATATCCCCATAGATATTTACGATTGTATAATAATATAATCGTAAACGTCAAACTTATTTTTCAAATCGCTGCGGGTAAAGTCAAAATTATATGCATCAGGCATGAAATGATAGGAATTCCTTCAATGTAATCACAGTCTTTAAGGCTCAACTATTTCAATAATAAGATAGAATTTATCAGTAATTGAGCATTCAAGAAATGACGTAACATTCGATTTAATTATGATAGCACCCTGCACGAATCAGCCATAAAGGCTCAATCGACTTTGTTTAAAGGGAAGCTGCGGATGTTTTGTATGAAAACGGAATCGCTGAAAGAGTTTTCTCGGCTGCTCCGGCCAATAGTGGCAACAAAACATGTATTACATACACACGCGCGCGCGCGCGCAACAGCAGCAGCAACAGCAGCGCGTAATTTGCGCATTAAAGAGCGTATGCTAATCAAATATTTAAAAACGGCAATGCGCCCAGGCATAAACATTCAAATTGCGCCGTAAACGTCAGGGGCGGCGATGCTTAAAGCCGCGAAACGGCCTGGCGAGCGTCGGGCTTTCATCTTCTCTCTCTCTCTCTCTCTTTGAAAAGTTGGAAAAAAGCGAGGAGTCGGAGGAGCGGCCGGTGCGAATATACATATCTCGCGGGCTGGCGCGAGAAATGGGCAAAACGAGAAAGTGAGAAAGAGCAGAAATTCGCGAGAACGGCATGAACAGAGAGGGACGCTGGAGCAGCAGCAGCAGCCACCGCCCCCCGCGGCTGAAAGAGAAAGGGCTGCGCGCGCGGACGCTACGAGGAATGCAGCAGGAGCAACGAGAGCAACCAGAGGGATGTATTCTTTCTCTCGCGCGCGCTCCACGTCGTTAAAGCGGGCGCGAGAGCAAACCGGAAACGGAAGCTCGCGCTAACAGCGTTTTAGCTACCGAGGGAGAGCATTACGTGGCCGTACGTGCGTCCCACACCGCGCCTCTCTCTTGAGAGAGAGAGAGTACCTGTGTGTGTGTACGTCTTTGGAACATCTCGAGCGGACAGCGCCCATGAATTTTTCATGCTTTTCGAAAGTGCAAGTTCTGCGCTGCTGCAGGCCTCGCTCGCGCGTCTTTTCGCGCGCGATACGTGCGCGCGCTTTCGATTGTTGCTGCTGTATATCGGATCGTATACCTACGAGCTTGAAATATTACCAGTACACACACACACGGCTCTGATAAACCTATCGTGTGTTTGTATTGCATAATGGGTACAAAGCACTTTATCCTTCTCAATTTAACTTTGTGTTTTACAAAACATTGACTGCGTGCTACTGTGCTAAAGCGTATAATTAATGTTGATAAAA
>JAPYZP010000920.1:0-19767 GCA_030522985.1 Torymus sinensis | reverse complement strand
TAACTGTTAATGAATATCCATTTGAAGCTGGCTCAAATATATATTCGTTAACTGTTAAGAAATATTCTTTAATACAAGAAATCCTTTCTCTCTGTGTAGCGACTAATACCAATAAGACATTCGTAACTTTCATGGCCAATGATTCACGTAAACCGATTGTTTTGTTTGGGAAGTCACGTGGATTGTCGCCTATGAATATGAAAATCTTTCGAACAGAGAGTAGCGGGACGTTTTTGTTTTGTATGAAAACGACAGAAGTAGCGATAAAAATGTACATAGTTGTTCTATGTGTTTCATGTTTCATATTTTTAGGCATTTTTAAAATACATAAATCACTAGAAAAATATGACACGTAGTTTACAAAGTAAGAATAGAAATCTAAAATATAGTTCGTTTATATTCACAAAAAAATCAATTCACTTTTCAAGTATTCTACAAAAAACGAACGTAAACCCACATTGATACACGCCGAATTTATTTTGCTTTCCCCCAACAAACAAAAAAAAAGAGAACACTTCATTCGCCGTATTTCCAATTTTCCAATGCACCGCGTCTCTCACTTTCCTCCTCTTCCTGTCCTCCGCGTCACCGCTATCTCTCTATACTTCTCTCTCTCTCTCTGTTTATTGTTTTTTAGAGTCCCCCTCTCATTACGGCTCCGAGCCGTTCGTTCACCGCCATATATCCTCTCTCTCTCTTTCTCTCCACTATAGGAAGTCTCTCTATACCAAGGTTTTACGCACTGTCGCTCACTGGCTGCGGAAATCGCGTCGAATATATATAGCGCCATGTGCGCTGGCTTCTCTCCTTTTCTAACAATCCGCGATATATACCGCTGCTGCGCGCGCGGTTTTGGCTTATTGATCGCGGTTCGTCGTACACGCGCACTGTGTTTATCCCCTTTACGAGTGCATTAATATCAGTTTTACTATCGCGCGCGTGCGAACCGTCTTTTTGATTGATCGAGCTTTCACTTTCTTTATATGGTAAGAGGCGTCGCAGAGTGAGAGAGAGATGCATTCTCGCGTTTTAATTTATGGGAGAGGAGCGGAAAATGTCCGAGGAATGCGACTGTGTGTGTATACACTTTGAGAAGAGTATCTTCTTATGTTGAACGACCTGTCGCGCAGAGATAAATATAGTGATGAAAAGCGAACTTTTTTGCTGCTCCGCGTTTTCAATCGTAAATTTATTAACCGATCGTTAAATTAATTCAATCGATATAAGTACTGCGGAGTTTATAAATCGAGCGCGACGCGCGCAGTTGATATTTAACATACAAAGTAATTGATTTATGAATTGTGCAGCAGTCGGGTAGGTGAAAAATAAATCAAATAGAATGAGTATAACGTTTGGCGAATTATTTTCTGCACGAGTAAAGTACTGTTACACTTATACAAGGCAATACCTTTTATAGGATCAAGCCTGGCAATAAAAGATTTTATGAAATAACTGTACCGACTTTATCTGAAAAGATTCTCACTGACTGGCTACAACGCCTCTACTTCTCTCCCTCTCGGCTTATCTGAAAACAGAAGTGCAATGAAATTAGCAACCGAATTCCTACATTATGCAACGCGCGACTAATTGAAATTCGCGCTCACTGCTCGCGCACGCGCGCTTGGCTAACGGTGAAAATTAACATACTCCCGTGAAATCGAGTCCAGATCTATACATCGCGCTCACTCGGGCAACACCGTACCGGAAACCTATACGCGCGTCACCAACGCACGTGTGTGTTGCGGTTGAAAAAAAAAACAAAAGAGCATCGCTCCGTCTCGGCGAATTCGCCGGTGATTCCCTTTCAAGTGCAAAAGTCTCGGCGGTTCTGCGTCTTGCCCGCCGGCGACCTATACGCCGATAAATAAAGGTACGAAAAAACGCGCGAGCGCACGTCGGACATAGAGAGATGAGAAAAACGGGCAGAATGTAATTCCTCCTAAAAGGCAAGCGTGCGCCTGTGTGTATATATACACGCGCGCACATAGACGCGGGGAAAGAGGAGGCGACTGTAGCTCGTGCAGTCGTGTAGGCGAGCGATGATTTTATCTGCGCGGAGAGGAGCACGCGGCATTCCCCGCGGGAGAGTGAGTGAGAGAGCTGAACGAACGGTCAGCTGCTGCCGCCGCCGCTGCTGCTGCGGAGTCGTCACACGGTATAACGCGCCGAGAGGAGCTACTTGCGTGCGCGCGCGCGCGTCTGTGCGGTCATCTGCGGAGGAAGGGAAAAAAAGGAATGGCAGAGGCGGAAAGTACGGCGAGGTGAGAGAGGAGAGTTGGATATTTAGATGCGGAAGGAGCTGCTGACACTGCGTGGTGGTGGTTGTTTAAGACTCCGCTGTAGGGTAATTAATTTGTCTGGACAATGGCCGGGACAATAGAGGTGGGATGTACGCGGGAGAACTGGGAATAAGGATGGTGGCTATAGGTTGATTTGATTATACGAATGCCCATAATTATTCAATACATGATGGATTTATTAGAGAATTTCACATTTGATCGTTTTCAAATGTAACGTAAATTTTAATTAGTATATTAAACATACATAAATATAATGACAAAGTAATATATACGTCAAGATCAGCTTTCGAATTCTAATTATTCGTCAAGTTATATTATCTCGAGTTCAAAGTACACTGTACACAAAGCAAATCAAAAATACAAAAAAAAAAGAAACATCCTTGACCATTGTGGTTTTGATTCTATGTAAATATATTATGATATCGCAACGAATTCCAGCCCGATGTAAATACCGGAATCCACTCCTCCCCGTTTCTAATCTCCGCGCCAACACAATAATCCAATCTCTCTCGCGTGCGCAATGAAAACGAATACTCCGAGATAGTGAGAGAGAGAGAGACCAGCGCATCCACTTAAACTGAGATACCAAAGGAGCGTGCGGACGCGGTCACGCAGCAGCCCTCCGCGAGGAAGAAGCGCTGGCCGAAGATAGCATCAAAATAGTTCTCTCTACACTGGAAATTGTAAATTATTCATCGCGCGTCACCGCAGATGAATCGGGTAATGCACTATACGCGCGCACGACACACGCATATACATATACCGTTCGCGGCGCAGGCGAAAAAATTATTCCTATATGTCCATTTATTATCGCTCGGATTACGCGGAAAATTCGAATCGTGGATTCTTCCCGCTCTCTCTCTCTTTCGCGCGCGCGCCTCATTACCGCGCAGGATTAGCGCTTTCCGGAGATCTGATGCTGCTGTACCTGCACTGCGCTGGTTTGTAATACCTGTGTATATGTATACGTGGGTACGCGGAAGAGGAATGGCAAGGGCTTGTTTGGCGCGAGAATCCTCCCGTAATTAATGTCTCATTTGCGGATGCGTTGCTGCTGCCGAGAGTCGCGCGATGCTGCGAACGATATTGTTATTTCGTTTCTTTACGCGGCGCTTGTTCGTTCGGATTAGCGCGTGTTGTATTACTATGGTGTTGAATATAAGTGCGCGCAGTGAAATGCGGTTTGATTAATGCGCCAATCGCGTTGTTACAGATTAACGTGTAATATTAATTTATTGAAATGGGGAAATGGAAAAGATAATTTCAATAATCCCACAGGATGTGAAATACGTATATATGTATTATATAATAAGACGTATAGTCTAAACTGTATATTAGATTATGTATGTGTAACTGTAAAATTCCGGTTACCGCGTTTCTAGAAACGAGCATGAAATTTTATTACTTTTTTTACAAGATATATATAACTCGCGTTTTATTAAAACGAAATAATTAATCATTGAAGCATCATATTAATTTTAATATACGTAATATGTAATTCCAGAGGCATCGATCAAAATAAAATAAAAGCTTAAGCTCGAACCAGAGCTTTGACTTAAACCCTCTTCTGCATACCAGCACTTCTTCAAACATCGTCTATTTATGCGCGATCTTAAAGTAAAGGCTGTAGGCGCGCGCGCGCACACGTGGCCGTTCGGTTTTAATACCGCGGCATATCACGATATTACGCCGTTTATCCCATAATGCGCGCAATTTTACATCAAATTCGCATGCGAGGGAAGCCTGAAAAGGTATAGGAAAGAGAGTCCGCGCGTATGATAATAAAATGCTTTCCATAATACCACAATTCAGCGCTCGCGATCGCGCGGCTTTATGTATGCGCTCTCATAACGCTTGCATTACAGATAAATGCGCGCTCGGTACGTATAGACTATACGTATTAATCGGATCGGCAATCGCGTCCGAGCGAAAATAATACGTTCGCGCGGGACAAAAGTAAAAAAGCCCTTTGTTATGTCACTTGAATGGGAGCCTGAAGTGCCTCATTGATTTATAAAGGCTCGCGCACGCGCTGTGTATAATATGCAAACTAGCGAGAACTGGTTTCGGCTTGCCAGCGGTTAATAAAGATGAATCGGCTCCGCATGAATCATAAATTGCACGCGAGCGCAAGTTGGGAGATGGCAACTTACTTCCAACTGCACTGCGTGAAATACGCGGTTCGCCAAAGTGTCGCACACTCGCGCGCGGAAAATTGCAATTATATAAAATTTAACGATTATGCAGCAGTGCAGCCGTTTGAGTTTGTATTTTTTCCGTGTCACTCTCGAGGGCAGCGCTTCGCTCTTTGCTAACCCCAATGACCCTCGTGCATTTCTTTGAATAATTCACGCCGCGCGCAAATAACGCGCGCACTTACTTTATTAGCGCGACTTGTTGTCCAATCAGCGCCCTGAATTCTTATCAAAATAAAGTCTTTTAGAGTGCCTCGACATATATATCTCGCTGCTCGCCGTAGTTTTCATTTAACATTTCCTGGACGCGCGTGTAATTTAATTCTCCAATTGCGCTTATTTATCGTGCAAGAGCTCGCGTTTGTTTCGAGAAATTTCCACATTGCTTTTTGTTCACTTTCAAAATTTAATCTAATTTAACTGTGTCTTACCATATTAGACTTATTCTACTGAATATCGGTCAATTCAATGATTTTAATTTTAGCAATGAATTAAGTTTCCTTTATAATAGCATATAAAACCCGAACGAAAGTGCGGTATACAACGCACAAAACCTCTAACAACTCATCGGAAAATATCGATCGTCAAAACCTCGCCAACTCCCTGATTTTCTCTCTGCCCCTCCCTCTCTTTCGTCTCACTCTCCGCATTTAGCAAAACAGCGCACGCATATAAAAACCTCGGGAGCCCGTGCAGCGACCGTTAGCGCAATACCTACCGACGGCTCTCGTCTCGTCACCGCGCGCGCGCGTGCGCTATCTTCCCTCGAAATCGCCGCGCGGTGCAAGAAGAAAGAAGAAGCGCGAGCCGTGAGACTTTGCGCGCGCCGCGCGCCCGACGGCCCGTGACGAATGGTCCACTGATCCTGTTCCGACGCTTCGTTGTTCGTACATATATACGCTCGCGGTCGTCTGCGGAAGTGATGTCGCGATTCCTCTCGCCTGCGGATGATCGGTGAGTTTAGAGGCGGGTCTGTGTGTATGAGAAAAATGTGAGGGTGGGTACCTACACGTTGTTAATTTATCATGTGATAGGCTGTAGGTGAGGTCGTCCTGTTAGAAATTGTTTTCTTTTTTCTGGTCCTTATACATAATTATTATAGATTGGAAATAGTATTCGCAATAGCCTCTGCTTTTTAATCACGCTAAATATAGATCAAGCCATTCACGTTCCAAAAATAGCTTTGCAGCTCATCCGTTTATCCAAAACGTACCAGTCATGACCCTATTTTTTGCTACAATTAAGTCGTACCGAGACGCCGGCCGCAAACGACTCAATTATTCGCGTGTATAATACAGGTCCGACCACACGCGCGCATATCCGAAATAAATGAAAGTGATGACGCGCTCATTGTGCGTATACACAGCCGCGCACTCACGCACATCAGCTCTTCGATACGTATCGCGAATTATGCGTTTAACTGTATACAGCGACGGGGCATGATTTAGATCCGCGGCGATGATATAGAACGCGCGTGCATGCGCCGCGCGCACCGCTGAAACACTTTCTTCGGGGCGTGATGTGTATATATAGGGACGCGCGCGCGGGGGGCAGGCTGTATATATATACGCACACGCGCGAAAGAAAAGCGAAACCTTTCTTTCATACGCGCGCGAGTCGCGGCTATACGCTCATTCACGATTTTCAATGCGAATTGCTTCGTCATTTGGACGTCTTTATGCGCCCGCTCGTGTATGGGTTTATTCTCTTGATTGTGTGTGTATATATTTATATATTTTATTGGTCGTGTTGTGAATACTTTTTGGTTTATTATAATTTTGCATGTATGATTGGAATATTGACGAAGACGGGTGCTATGTAAATGAAAATTATACATCAATAATTATTTTAAATAGTATAATTTTTCGCTGTACTTAATAGAATATAAAACCTATAATCAAAAGATTGTAGATTTCATTTCCATACCATAATCCCAATATTTAACAAAGAGTAACTAATCTATACAATGTGAAAGGATAATCACTCAATCATCTATATACTTGTTTGCGCTCCAATTTCTCACATTCTCCCACTTTAACATTTAATCTGCACAGAAAGTCACTGAACTCCATTCAAGAATAGAAACTCCTTGCAACCCACGCGCCGGCAACCACCTCTCGACGATCGCAATTTCTAGCGGCTGCATTTGTAATTCACCCGCTGCAGCTAATTCGTTATTCCTACCGCGTTCGCGTCGCGCGCGGACCTTGATTCCCGCCCGCGTGCAATATCAACCTTGGCAATGATCGGCGCGAACTCTCTTCGCGGCACTTATAATGGAAAAAGTAAACCGCGTCCGTAAAACTATGTCAACCGCGGCGGCGGCGCGAGAGAAAATCGCCGCGCGCGCGCTCGCGACAATTACTCAATTAGTCGCGCGGCGCTCTCGCCCCGAATAAAGCAATTAATGGCGCGCAGACACGCGGAGAGAGGAAGAGAAGACGGAGGTTCGCATATTTTACACGCTGCGCACCGTCCCGATCAATTAGGCAGATCGCCCCGGGTAACGGGATAGGGCAAAAAATGCGGTCGATGGAGAGAAGGAGAGAAAAAAAGAGGGGAACGAGGAGGAGGGAGGACGAGGAAGAACAAATGCTGGGGGTTCGGCGAAAAAATTGTTAGCGATGCGGTTGGCACGTGCACGCGTATACATGTGTGTGTTTGTGTGTGAGAGGAGGTCCCTAATGGGAGGAGAGGAATTAACTGCTTTTGGCGTTAATAAAGTTAGCGGCGTGAACGAGTTTATGAGATGAATTTTATGGATTTCGGAGATTGAGATTTATTGCTTCTTTCGTTCCGTTTTCTTTTTTTTGTTTTCGTATAATGGTTTCGCTTATTTTTGACAATCCATTTAAAATATAAGTAACTGGCTTTAAAGTGTTTTAACGAATTCGATTCGATATATCGTGAACTTTACAAAAAATTTATATTATTCCTGTAAATCTTTATAACAATTATAAAATTAAATATAATACAATATATAGTGTAATATAATAACAGCACACCGAAACATCGTAACTAATTCTAATTTGTATAATATTCACCTACAAAATCACCAACAACAAACAAATTTCCCGCACCACAACAAACATCGAGGACAACCAACAGACTCCTTTAGTTCCACACCCAACATAAACCATCAAAGCAGATCAACCGCGCCGACACGCACGGCCGATCGCTCTCCTTTTTTTTTCTTTTACGCTCTCCTCTCTCCCTAAACGCTTCCTCGTCCCCGTATATAATTACGCCCTCTCTCTTCTCTCTTGAAAAAAAGGAGCTACTACACAGCGTGCGCGGGTTTTTCGCGGAAGGCGTCCGGCGCACCGCCGCGCGTAATTAGTAGTGTGTCGCGCGGCTGCTCACGTTGAATATTGAAAGGATCCCTGCCGCGGGCCGTGCCACTTGCGACGCCGAGCGCACGCGCGTATATACGACCGGGAACGTGTTATGCTAACCGCGGGTGGCGAGAGATGTCGAGAGAGAGAGGAGGAGAGAGGAGAGAGAGAGAGACAGTTAAGGAACGTAATGAGCCCTGATTGACGGTTTATTTATGTGTGTCAATTGCGGGGAACCGATCTTTGTTGGGTTCTTCGATATCAAGCTCGAGAGGTCGGACACGAATTTTAATTAAGTTCGATGGCTGTGGTCACTTTGGATTTTGTACTGCACGTATATATATCTGGCTAATTATTTGGTTGTTTATTTATAAATAAAGATAAACCGTTTCATACATGGACAAATATGATTAGTTGTGCGATCATATCTCTCGAATAGTTAAAGGTATTTTTACTATTCAGTGCAGTCAGGCAAACTGTACTGATAAGAGCAAGAACTTACATACCCATTTAGTTTTCAAAACAACAAAAGACTAGTTGTGATATCTATTTTATTAATCCATCAAACTACCCCCCACAGCGCAGACCTCTATAACCAGTCAATCATATACACAACCAATTAAGCCCATCCACGCACAACAAACAGTTTTTGTTGTATATCCCCATAGTTTCCAAGCTGCACTAGATATACAGGGAAATCCCGCGCGCTCGCCTCTGTCCATCGTGACGCGCACGCGCGCCGCATGAATTTCTAACGGGACCACACCGCGTGCTCGTCACTTTCGAGTAATTGAATGAGAAGAGCGCGCAAACTGCGTATACATGTACGCTCTGCGCGCGCTCGGCCGAGTTATGCGGTTCGGCGGCGCGCAAGGCCGTTAAAGATTATGACAGAGGTGGAGAGCGCGTTTATTTTCAAAAGGAAACTGTGCGGCCGACTACAAACGGAGAACGGATTCCGCGCGGTGGACGAACGCGCGCGAGCGGCCACAAAGAAATAGCGGGATTCGTTTTACGCCTATAGATGCGTGTGTGTGTATATATATATATACAGTCGCTCGAAAAATTTTTATGCTAATGATATTGATGCGGAGAGTGGTTTCTCGATCGTACCGCATTGATTGCAGTTGTTCGTCAGTGGCGCGTGATTAAATTTATCGTTATGCGATATATACGCGGGGAAACTGTATTTTGAATCTTGAACAAAGTAAAATTTGCATCTTTATACAGAAACTATTTTTGGAGTTTCGTTTTTTTTTTATTTGAAAAACGGTATAGAAGTATAACTAGATATATCAATTAAAAGTAAAATTTGCATCTTACGAAGACTATTCTTGAAGTTTGGTTTTTTTTTATTTGAGAAACGGTTGAATCATCGTAGAAGTATAACTATAGATATATCAATAATACTGATAAATTAAGAAGACAACTCGTACTACAGTTTCTATGAAATTTGCTACTTCATTTACGCGTCGCATAACCCAAGCTTAAATGAAGCTTTAAAGACCGCATAAAACCCCGCAGCGACACAACCATCGAGATTGAAACTTTACCTCACGTACCCCCGATTCCTCGGCCAAATAAGACACCTCCGTCTCTTTACATACACACACTTACTCTCTTTTCTCGAGCCCGTAAAACACTTGACACCTACGCGTTTCAACCTCGGCGCACGCGATCGCTCGTTCCCACGCGCCTGGATATGTGCATAATGGTACTATACGGCTATATCTTCGACACATGGCACGCACGCATATATGCGCGTCGATATATCTCGAACTCGCGCCGTTGACTTACTTCGTTGACCTCGAGACCCAGTGAAGATGCGCGCGCGAGTGTGTGTATAGGCCTAGGCGCGCTGAATGTCAACTAACCCTTTTTTTGTCATACACTAACGTGTTCTTTTTTGCTTTTAAGATATATACTTTTCCTCGACGCCCGCGTTCGTTATCATACTAAGCGTCGGGTTAGAACGAGGAGACGTTTTGTTGCTCGCGCGGTTTTGCATGTCGCGGAGACGTACGTATACGTGCGTGCGTGTGTGGTCGGGATCGAGGGCGTGGTTCGGATTTGCATCGATTGAAATTGTAATTCGCGCTGGGCTGCGACGAGGAGAGTTCAAATTTAGAAACGGCAACGGGGGTGGGGGATATTTTTTTGGAATACCAAAGTGGCGTGTTCTCAGTTGTCGATTAACTTTTTGCGTATATCAAATCGTTACACGGTTTAACGGGGTTAGAAAAATTGTGAAAGGGTGTGTTGTGAAGCTGACAGAATGATGTAGTTGTGTCTGTCGAACTCAAATGGAGCTATTTGAAAGAAAACTTCATTAATTTAGTATGAAGTGAATTTGCTCGAGTTTCTGGGAAACCACTGGTTGTTATTAAGAAAGCCAAGTTGTATTTTTCTTCAATTTCATTTAATTCACAAAATTATTATATGATAATTACTATAGTTATGCTATTATTATTTATACGAAAATTATAGAAATTTTTTTTATTATTTCTAAACTAAAATCAAAGATATTTTGAAGAATTTCAAAAATTTAAAAATATTCATTTTTAAAATTCCCTCTCGCAAAGTTTATGCATTCCAGAAAATGTTATTTTCCATCCATAGTGCAGGCGAAAGAAGGCTTTTGTGACGCTGCGAGTTCGAAAATTTAGAAATCCCATCACGTGCCACCAGTCGTTTTACATATGAGCGTACACGAGTTGAGGTATGACTTTCTCGGTCGCACGAGTTATACGCATAGTTCACTGAAAATTCCTTTCACGAACAATGAACAAACCCGAACGGCCGAATAACTTAAGCTAAATTTAAAAGTAGCCTCATAAAATAATTGACATTCTATTCAAATTTAAAGAACGTTTTATATCGTAAAACCATACGCCGCTCGGTACGTACATATACGTTATTATTTCAAAGTACATGATCGATTTCTAATAAGCGTCATCGCACGCACTGCTATAATTACGAGCGATTACTTTCGCAGTCGTATATAGAGAAAACGAAAAAAGGGAGAAAACTAGAACAGCGAGAGGCAGTATACCCGAGATTGCTCGCGAACTGCCAATCAAATCTCTTCATTGGCATGCATCATGGATTTTCACCGCGTTCCATCGTCTTTAACTACCCGCACCACATCTATATATCCGCGCTCTCGAGTCAGTCAAGCGAACTCCCGCGATATATCTCAGTCAGTGAACCAATCCGCGGTCCCCTTATCGGAACTTTGCCGGGAATCATCATCTTCGGGGAATCCTGCCGCCCGATTTCTCCGCTCGCTCGTATAACTCGAGCAGTGTAAGGGGAAATATAATGTTCCCATATAATCCCAAGGCCGATCGGTGTCCGAGTTTTCCCGTAAAAATCCACCGAGTAATGATAGACCGGACGGCGAACGAGAGATGAACGATCGATCGGGTTAACACAGGGTAATTATATGTAGCATGGCGATTTCTCTCCGTGATGGTTATATAGCTCTGAGATTTCTAGTTTTCGCGGGAGAGCGCAGGAGCTTTAGATCCTTTTTTGCATATCGCCGTGGTTATATCTGCAATTTAGGCATTTTTCGACGAGAGAGAGTAGAGGAATGATTGTTGCTAGAGAAGGAGAGAGAGAGAGTACAGTTACAAGGCATTCTGGGCTAATCTTGATAAGCCGTAGTTTGCGTTCTAGTTGGCGTGTGGAAAACTACTCATTGTATTGCGGCAATCAGTTATTTCTGGACTTAAACAGAAGCCCGATGATCCTGATGAACTTTCAGTCGTATGTTTAGGAATTGATGCTCATTTCTGAACCAAATCCCGTTATTTAAAGTATCATTAGTTATTCCTAAGGCTTTATATTTAGAAAACTACAAGGCAGCTTTCTTCCGGGACTATAATATATTTATCCATTTCAACATAATAACAACGTGATTATTCAAATCCTATATTTTAGGTTTAACTAATTATAATTTTTATTCGCAATTTTCTTGTAACACTACACTAAAGACCATTTACCCACTCGACATGATCCCCCGCTCGCTGAAAAAGTTCAGCTCCAAGCAACCATATATAACGTCGGCTTTAAAAGGAGGAGACGACGGCGCTCATCCCATTAATCCACGCGGGCGCTCCGAGGAAAGCGAAAAGCAAAACCCATGCGTATATACACCGCACGTGCACCAAAGCCTCTCCCTTCAACCGAAAAGGAAAAACACTCCGTCATCTCGAGACGGGAACTACACGCGCGGCTTTCATCATCGGCGAATCGCGCGTGAAATTGAACCTCTTCTCTCGCTTCTCTGGCGCGTGCATCGCGCGTCTAATGGCCATCGACTCACCTACGCACGCGTGCCTAATGATCGCGGAGAGGCTCATGTAGGTATATACTCGCTTTCGGCGCGCGCCAGAGGCTCTAGGTAAGTAGGTATGGAGGTGAGGTCGGGGTCGAGGTCATATCTTCTCTCTCCCTCTCTGTACGAGCTCTTGTGAGTCGTGCGCGCCGGCCGGCCTCTCATATACACACACACACACATACGGTTGTCGTGGATTAGTATAGTATACGAGGCGAGTGAAAATTGGAAATTCGTGCTAGTGGAATGAGAAGGAGTAAAAGTCGACACGCTGCGTCAGACGCGCGAGTGTGTATATTATGTGCTCGCGGCTGAACAGTAAAAGTGTTATTGCACTTACGTGCACGTGATGCACGCGCGGGGGGACCGCGCCGAGAGTTGCGGATTGTTGTGGCTCGCCGGAGTGTTATATATCGTGGCTTGCAGAAGTGAGCGCTTAGAGAGCTCGTATAGTAATTTCCCTCTGAATTCGCGCTCCGCTTCTCAGGGGGTAATGAGGGTGGAGCTTTTCGTAATGCGACTGAACAGTGTGCGAATTAATTCACTTGCGTCGAGATCTAATTGGATGCGTTCAATATTAAAATCCTTTTGATAAACTGCATATAGTATCTATAGTTATATGCAAAAAGAACGATAAAATTCTGAATATATAAAATTTCGCCGCGATTTATTTCCGCGCGGCAAATCCGAAAATTTTTCCCATCCTTTCATTAGAAGAGCGCGTGTATGGTGATACGATCAGGAATCCCGATTACAGCCGATAAATCTCTCATAATTTTTCCGGCGCATAAAATTCCAATGCTATCTCCGCTCAATAACCCTAATCCCTCTCTCGTAATACCAACCTAACTGCGCGCGCAGTATCTCTCTCTATGCGATATCCTCGTGCCGCGCGCGCTTTACACACGATATTATAGCATCGAGGCGCGAAAGGTCATTATCGCGCCGACACCTCTACCCCATCCATCCGCACGTGCGCCTCTTTCTCTTTCTCGAGGAGCGCCTCGCTATACTTCTGCTTCCTCGAATGCGAAGGAGTGGCTCTTAACTACGCGCGAGCGTGTTTTTTTGCTACTAATTCTCCACTCCGTCACCCGCAGGAGCGCTGCTCTGCCTGCAGTTTTCCCGGGTAGCAGTTTTTCCATTTCGCGAAACTAGTTCGCACCGTTGGATATGTTAATGAGTAAACGTATGTGCACGTGTGTCTGTGTGCGTGTCTGCATTTGCTCGTGAAGTGAACTTTAAACTCGCTTTGGAGGAAGTTGAGACGAGGAGAGAGGCGAGACAAGTGTGACTGCGCGTTTAATTGAGTTTTCGGCAAGTTTTGGAGTGATTAAAAAGTAACTGTGCGACTGCACTTGCGTAATCGCTTCGTTACTTCTTGCGCACACGATCTATGACATAAAGATATTGTCTCGAGAGTATATAGCAGTACAGTGAAATTATGACTGACTATTTCTACGGTATATATATATTTTTTTTATTACACGTCTGTATGGTTAAACTGTGGTTTTCCTCGTAACTCCCATGTAAATTACTCACAATTGGAGATGGACAATGTTGTCTGTCGAAACAATTGAGCAAATTCATCAATTAAATATTTAACTTTGTCCCCTTCCCGCAGCAAATCAATTCATTCTGTCGACTCTTGGTACATAATGATCTCTTATGAATTGACGTATAGAGAAAGGGTTGATTAAAACACGACGGTCAGGCAATCATAGTCGCCGTATCAATATTGACAGAATCACAATCACCGAGTTGTGAGATTTTAAAAATCGCCTATAAGCGATCAATTACTTACCAATTTATAGCCACAGCAAATTCCTTCATTCTCTACACTTCAATATGCCTATATCTAACATTTTCAACTAAATATCAGATATAGATTCATAATCCCACGACGCGAGAGACCATCATTTTGACACTTTCGTCATCCAGACTTTCACTATACAACACCTGAAACAAACGCACAGACGCCCCATGCACGTATAGCCCCGCATCAGCTTCTAATCACCATCGGGTCGCGCGCTGTCTCCACGGCGCCACCCCATCATGTGTATTAGATCAATATGTGCGTTGCGCGCTGGCGCGCGCATATATATAGGTATATAACGCGAGAAAGAAAATCAAGCTGCCGCTCGCTGCTCGTCGGGCCGAGCGGACCAGCTCTTAATGGATAGCGCAAGCAGACATCGCAGCGCGAGAGAGAGAGAGAGGGAACGTATAGTCCGTCCGTGTCGATAATCCGTCAAGTCCGGTCTATGTTTGCCTAGCACGCGCAGTGTGCAATTACACTCGAGCGATTCCTCCTTGTTAGGATAACTGATTTACGCGCTCTGATTCGAAAGATCGAAGGTTCTGCGCGCGCCCCGCAGTATATATAGGGGAGGGGGCAAGAGGGAGCGGCCTGTATAGGTGCATGTGTTTGGACTGGCTGTGTTTTGAAACGAAATACTGCGGTGGTTCTTGCACGAAGCGCAAGAGAGGGAGTGAGAAAGCGTATATATATTGGACGGGCAGTAATTGATTTATTGGCATTTTGATTCGTGTAAAGGGAAGATGGTCGGCGTGTACAGTGCAGTGTTTGCCATGGGCTGATGTGTGCCAAAGTCGCCCATGGGTCGAGATTTTGTTTGAAATATGTTTTTACAATTGTTGCTGTAATAGGGGAATTGTGTATTTTTGCGTGAGGTATTTTTAGTTTTGAAATAAAAATCGAAATTACGAATGCTCTATTGTGGTGGGGATTAAAGAATGTTTTTTTTAACACGAATAGTTAACTTATAAATCTATTTCTTTTTCAATTAAAATTTGTTAATTTATTTGAAAACGTATAAACTTAGAATATGACTAGTAAAATAATCATTAAAATTGCGCTAAACTCTGTCAAATATTTGAAAAATTGGAATTAGTCTCCTATGAATGAATACATCTTATTTATAGTGTGTATTATACACCACAAAAACGTCCATACATTCAAAATTTTAAGTAAATAATTTATAGCTATAATATGACATATGTTGATAAACTGCCTATATTACTGTTAACATTCTATAAAAAGTAATCATAAAGTATCTGCTTAATTCATACAACATCTTAATATATGATTTATATGTAATAAATTTGTTTACTATAGAAGATATCATTAAACACAAAACGAAAAATAATTGGAAATGATGACCTCGACTTCGAGCTGTTTAATAATCCTCTGGCGCTTAACTGTTATTTAATATTCTCTCATTATGAAAAAATAATTTTTGTTTTTTTTTTACACGGGCGTTTATCGACGACATCCCGTTAACATAATTTTTTACATCATATAGATCGCCCAATCTCTCTTTCTAGATCACACATTCGCGTTCCCCCCATATCGGCGCGTCATTTTTCATTTCTTATATACAAATACTATACAACCGTGTGAACCATCCTTACAGAGCGCCCCGCACCGCTGGGGCCTCCCAGATTGATTGCAAGATATGCAAAACGAGTCACAGAAGGAAAAAATCGCAACCGCAAGCGCCGAAAATAAAAAACACGCCCGCTATCGGCGCCTCATTGATATTCGCGCCAGATACGATGCGCCGTTCTTATATATATAGCCGAGAGACCCTCGCGATCGGAATTCCTAGAGCCAGCCGCGTGCGCCATCGGCGAATTCGTCAAGTTTTCGAGAGCGCTCGCGCAGTTGCGAACGGTACATAATAAATCTTCGCGGTGGGCGCGTTCTCGCCCGGGGAACCGTAAATTACCGGGCTAACTGTTTTCCTTTAGCTTGCGCGTGTATATACGTACCGAAATATAAACTCCGATATACTTTTCACCTCGTCCCGCGGGCCGAAATGCTGCAACGGTTCTTAATTACATAACGTTCGGCGGTTACGCGAGGTGGCAGGCGGCGTGATTGAGGTTCTCTCTCGGTGTCGCGTGATATGATGGTTTGGTGTTTTTTTTTTTTTGTTATTCTTTTTTTTTTTGCGTGGTTTTGGTGAGTTGGAGTGACCGGTAGTTTGGGTTTAATTTGAGCTAAGGAATTAATTTCATCGTATATCTTTAATGAGCAGGTGATAATCGTATTAAATTTATATATAGCGCGCGGTTTCATCTCGGGTTTACCGTTACGAAGCTTTCTCAGTTAAGAAGCTATTATGTTTCAAATTATTCCGAGCACTGTATTATGAAGCGAACTTGATTAATACTAAATCGAAATTAACATAACAATACAGCTGTTTATATTAGGTCAACGCCTAAAAAGTCGATATACCCTTATGGTGAATGCTCATTGTTGACTAAATACAAACATTGCCAAAGTACAAACTTTATAAATAAATATAGAACACGAGAAAACGGTAAAAAATCTAGCTCTATACATCATCCTTTGAGAATCTCGCCAAAACAAATTCGAACGAGCGTAACAATATATATATCCAGCAAGAGAAAAAACACGACACACGGTAGCACCGAGGCGCTAATGGAAACAGCAAACGAAAGAAAAAGAAGGACCCCATACCGGCATTTGCTATCGTCCGTCATGTACCATCGGAATGAAATCTCCTCGGACGTAACGGGTCGAGCCGCATAACTCCGGATTCGCGCAGGCACATATACCGAGCTGCCGTTAAAAGGCCGACGATCGCGCATAATCGCGCGGAAGCAGCGGCAAATGAGAAAAAAACGCGCGCCGCTACTGTACACACACACACAATCGCAATTAGAAATACGAGCTGCTCTTATAGCAACAACCCCCGTAGATAGAAAGCAAGAGACGATCGCTCGGCGAACGAGAGGAAAAAAGAGAGAGAGAAACGTACGCCAGGCGAAAAAGTTCGATGGAGTGCGCGCGGCGGATACGGGGCAAGAACGAGGAACACATCAACGCGGAGGGAGAAAAAAAGTTGAAGCGATAAGATTGACGACACCGCGCTGCGGCGGCGATATCCGTCCGCGGGAGGTAGTTTTTCGTTCCGCTCTCTCTCTCTCTCTCTGCCATATACTCCACTTTATAGCGTCTAAGCGGGGAATTTACGGCACGGCGGTCGACGCGCGTGTGTATGTATATATATGCGCGAATATAGCCGGACGTTCCGTTGGATCACTGCGACTGACCGGTTGACAGTCCGCGGGGTTGTCGAAGAATATTGTTGCCGTATAGCTCGGCTCGCAAAAAAAAAAAGAAACTATATGTAGAGAGTATATCGACCCGTCATCTCGAGTGTATATGCTAAGCGTGTGAAATTATTGTCGATGGCGAGATTGAATTGTCATTGGGGCTACTGAATATTCATTGGAGAGGCGGAATGTATCGATGCGTATCTTATTAATGGTACCTGACTTCTGGTTTACGTCTTATCTTTTTTTTTTTACACCGATCTACAACTTTATCTGTAGTTTGTAGCGAGAAAAGGTTTTTTTTTTGCTCATACCCAAAGTATGTTCTAATTTTTTATATAATATACTAAAACACATGAACAGGTGTAATTATTCATGGTTCGTGTGAAACGTAACTGTTCTGTATAAGTTTTAACACTCACTGTGTCTATATAAATGAATATGTTCCATTTAAAAAAAAAAGAATAAAATAATTTTATATCGCTTCATAAACTATAACAGCCTGCATCCACGCGGCTACATATAATAATTTAATCCAATAAAATGGTAAACATCGTCGATTCACGCAACAGCCATATTTCAATAACCCGCTTATCTCGCCATATCCAGCGCACTTACGCAAAGCCTGATCCCTCCCGCTGCATCCTCTCTCCATCACGGCCCATCAAACCCAACACCCATATCGACGTTCCGCCGCACACACACCATCACCATTTCATCCAGCTCGCTGCGCACACTATACACACACACATACAGGCTCTCACGTCGTCTCTCTCTCCTTAAAGACTTTATTAAATCCCAAAGAGAGATGCGATCAGCGGCGGCGGCGCTAGCGCTGACAGCCCGCCTACTGCACGCCGGCGATCGTCATAATTCGCCTCAATTACGATAATTGGACGATGAGCGCCGTCGTGTCACGTGCGCGCGGCCGCTCGCCGCGCGATAAGCACGCGCCTGCATAACGAGCATAAATCATGCTAGCTGCCGCCGCCGCCGCCGCTATTACCTTCCGCGTGCAGAGCTTACGGTAGAGGAAGAGAGGGAGAGAGAGAGAGAGAGTTTCGTATCGCGTAGCGGGACGGTATGAGGAAACGAGAGATGCCCCGGGGCCGATAGGAGACAAGATGATGCGGCAGCGAGAGACGAGGTCTTTTTTGATCCTGCTACTTTTCGGAAGCCATTATATGTATAAGTGCGTGCGCGCACGTGAAGGTGGGCCAATTACCAGAGGGATGAGAGCGAGACTGATGGATGGATCTGTGCGTGTGTGTGTGTACAGGGTTGGAGAGAAGATGTTGGCTCAGGAGCTTGTAATTGGAGTGGAAATGGAGTGATAATCGCGCAGGATTAATGGGTTATGAGATGCGCGGAGATGAGCGCGCGCGACGACGCCGGGGGATGATGGTTGAAGGAGACGCGAAATGATGATGGCTCTTTTAAGACGGGGAGATTGAATTTAACGGTGAGATGAAGGTGCTGAAGATCCATGATATTTCCATAAAATTGTAAATTTAGCTTTATATCTACTAATAGGTATATTATGGTTGATGTACGAAGTAAAAAATTGGCGAAAGAATTTTTGACGATAGTTTTTATTTTTCATTCGCATATTTTATGTCAAAGAAGAATAAAACGGAATAATGTAATACAGTATTTTTAGGAATATTACCAAGTCTCTAAAAAGAAACCAAAAATATTTTTCGTTTACATTTTAAAGAATAACGTCATATATGTATACTTCTGAAAAGTGACATTCAAGAAATGGTTGCTCGCAATTTCAAACGTCATGTTCTTTTCTCCAGATAACCACTCGCAAGTATAACTTAAAAAGGACGGTTACATATTATAATATCTTTGCCAATGAACCACCTCTTCTCGAATAAAATAAACGTCCCAATTGAAAGTCCAATTAAAATATATCTATTTTCGCCGTGCACATACGAGAACAATAGGCAGGCAGAAACTAACCGCGCCGTGCGTGCGTCTCGAAATCGAAAGTGACGCGTCCATCCAATATATATCCCCTAACGAACGAGCTTTACGCAGAATTGGTTCGACGACCCGCATCGTGCATTCCATCAAGTGCGCGGCGATCTCACGCGGGGGCTTCCCTCACCGCGTTATATGTATGTATATACACATAAAGACGCGCACGTATATACGCATACACGAAGAAAATTCAACAGGCATAATTCGATTTGCATTGTTCGGCGCGGACGTCGCGCCGGCATAATTGATTCACTTGAGCCGAGTCCGTGGGAGTGACGGACACCTCCGCTCTTATATACTCGGCTCTGCGCGCGCCCGGGGAGAGAGAGAGTAATGGTGCAATGCAAAAACCCGTCTGCGCGCGGGTGCTAGAATTACTAGCGGCTCTGGGAGAGCGAAAGTTCAGATTGATGGTGGCTTTGAGGATTTGTCCTATTGGTTTGGTTAAGCGACAGTGACGATGGGGGGGGGGGGGGGGGGTTTTTTGGGGGGGGGGG
>JAPYZP010000919.1:0-23329 GCA_030522985.1 Torymus sinensis | reverse complement strand
ATACTGAAATAGTCGCCGACGTAGTTAGGAGCTGTGAGGACTTTGAGCGGTCGGAGGGGGCGGGAAAATTTGAATACGAAGCGCGAAATTGGGTTTAGTGTATTAGATGTAAATGGGTTTTCTTTTTTCGGTATTTTTCGGAGATGTGATTCGACGCATTCATTTGTGACGTGGTCGATGGAACTTGAAAAGCTGACTTGTTCTACTTAAACACAGATATATTCAAAGTGCGAAAGAATAACTTTGTTGTTAAGGCTGCAATATGTGGAGCATCGGTCACATACGATAAAGCGCACTTGAATCATGTTATACGTTTCGTATGGTATATGAAATGAGTACAAATTTTGAAGCACTTTCATTAGTAGAAAAGTGAAATCACCAAACAGACTAAACATCAGACAATTATTTATATACGTTCTGCTAATAATATACTTCATTTCTTTTTCTATAACCACTAATGTTGTTGAAAACATGAGTAGGTAACGCAGCTATAGAACGGAAATGCGCAAAAGACCTAAATAATTGCGTACTAACAAACGCGGGTAATTAACTTTGCCAAAGTTTAATTCGTTCTTGGCGCGTTCCAATTTTAGATGAGGAAAGTTTCATATACTTTTTTGCCTCTAATGAAAGCCATTCATCATTCAAACATACGCGTTCCAATTTTAGATGAGGAAAGTTTCATATACTTTTTTGCCTCTAATGAAAGCCATTCATCATTCAAACATACGTATATCTCATCAAAAATGTTGTCATACTGTATAACCGATAGACACATTGCACTATAACAATAAGAAGAAAACTTTCTTGTCGAGCAAACGGACAGCCCAGGGAAAATCAGGACAACCGTCGTTTTCTTGGCAATCAACGAAATAAGAAATGGGTTCGGCCGATTTATTTTTAACGAACGACGATGACAACAACAACCGCAGCCACGAGGCACTGGGTTACGCGTGCGCGGCGTGCATCGCGGGAATACGTAAAGCGATAATCATGCAAAATTGAAGTTTTTCCGTTGATGTACGGCTCGAATCTCGCTGAATTGGCATCGCCGGTCCTTTGCGAATAAACGGCCTGGAAGCAGCGCGCACGCGAGAGT
This sequence comes from Torymus sinensis, assembly GCA_030522985.1. Lineage (NCBI taxonomy): Eukaryota > Metazoa > Arthropoda > Insecta > Hymenoptera > Torymidae > Torymus > Torymus sinensis. The sequence goes on along the minus strand of JAPYZP010000919.1, from coordinate 22,230 downwards.
TTGGTCCATTTTTGCCGCGAGTAGGACGGATGTTGAGTCGCGCGTGGAGTCTGTATCGATGGAGCAATTAGAGGCGCGCGCTGTTTTTATATCTAACGACCTCGTTTGATTTATGTAATAATAGATGTCTGACGCGTGATTTATCGCGCGGGGGCTCGGCTTTTGTCATTTTTAATGTGGTTCTGATAAGGGCAGGAAGTCGTCGAGTTTAGTGTGGACGATTATTGGGAATGGCTGCGGGTTATATTTATAAACATTAACGATTGTTACGGTAATGCTAGTCGTAGGAGTAAAGGACTTTCTTGTTTGAAATCTATACTTGAAAAAGTACATCAATTAAATCATGACTCAGTATCACATTTAGATTAGTCGTGAAGGATCCGTTCAGCAAAAATAACACGGTTGTACTTAAAAATAGTATCTTACATATTAGGATCAATATTAAGTATAGTTTTATTTCATGTCATAATACATAAACTTTTTTTCAACTTTGGTTTTACTATAATTCTATTCTCTATATACGCTAAAAGTTTTGTAGGTAGAAATTTTATTTTATCGGAGGAATTCCGACTAAACTTTTTTTAAAATGTCATATCGAAAAATTCTGTACGAGTTTCGCACAATGCGAAATCATAGAAAAACTGGGCGAATCCGCGCTGAATCTACAATGCCGTTTAAATATTATGCATTTGAAAGTGAAATGTCCACTGAGCAGAACATCGATAGACATTGAAACTAGCTGTAGCAGAACATCGATAGACATTGAAACTAGCTGTGGAATGATTTATTATGTTAAAATGAATAGAACCCTACTCTGACAGAGGGTAGAGAATTTTAATAAATATTCATGTCCTTGCTCATTTGCTCCAGAAAGGTCTTTTTAGTTATTTATTGATTCTCCCAATTTTTAAATTGGCAGAATATTTTATTTTCATTCGAATAACGCATTTTATTTTGAGAGCACAATTTTAGATCGAAAGTGGTAGCACAATTTTAGATCGAAAGTGGTTCAATCACAATAAATTGGACTTTATCTTACATTTAATATATTTTTTTTATTTTTTACTACACTGAGAAAAATGATCTCCTAACTACAATATACGTAGTAAAGTCGGGACATACTTGTTATGTGTTATATAGTAAAACTTGCTATGTACGTAGTAAAAATGATTAAACCCATAATTTTTACTATAAAATATAGTAATTATTTTGATATTGCAAATATGTCTCGACGTTACTACGTATTATAGTAATTTCGATTAGATCATTTTTATCAGTGTATTACAAAATATTACAGTTCTGATTGTCGACTTCTACCAATCATTGAAAAATTCATTGCTATTTTGATCGAGTCATCATTACTACTAAACACCACATTACCAAAATCCACGCAATAACATTCGCCATACGATTGCTAGTCTGAAATTAAAAAACTCCGAGGCACTCATCGAAACGCGAGCCGTAAAACCCTAAAGACGCTCGTGAGGGGGGTAGAACAGCTGCACGAGAAAAAGTCGACTACTGTGGCGGCTGTGGCGTATCGCGTATATATCAGACCGGACCCTCCTCTCGCCCCCCCCCCCTTCCCGCACGGTGAAAAATTCTTTGACGCACGCGGGCTCTCGCGCGTCGATATATAACCGCGTTATTGATCTTTCTCTCAGTCGTGTCTGCACCAACAGCGACGATTCTTGCGTCTCTCGGATTTTCCTCGCGGCGGCAGCAGCGCGCTGCAGCCTTCGTGCAATTAGACCACGCGCGTTTTAGGAGTTAATTAGAAACGTCGAGGGTGGGCCTAGCTGCCGGAAATTGATGGCTTTCGGAGGAAGAGGGAGAGAGTGCACAGAGAGAATGCTAGATGGGAATTTTGTAAATGACCGGCCTCATTTGCCGCACCTCGAGGACGCGCTCCGGCTGAATTTTTAAAAGCCCGGGAAGAGTCTTGACGCGCGTGACGATTTTCGCAAGGCAAATGAGGTGAGCGGGGAGCAAAGTCTCATACGTTCCTGATATTTATTGTGGAAATTTGAGAGGAAATACTCTTGTTCGGGATGGAAAATGGAATATGCTTTTGACGGAGAATGAGATTTTCGTGAAATTGAACAAAGTTATAATTAGCTATTCTCGATGTATGTCCGCTTTTAAATGCTGCGTAGTGGAAAACTGCCTCAAGTTTATATTTAACGTGAAAACTATTAGACGATAAAATCGTTATTTCTGCTTATTTGATTGAATATTGATATTGATGAAGTTATTTTAGAAAATCTATTTTACGGATTGATTTTACTTTCTCACTATAATCTGATGAAGAACCGTAATTAATTGATAGAGAGCAATGAATGATGACAAAAGGAACTAAACTAATTGAATTAATCATAGATTCCTTTTTATTATATCGACACTCACTTGTACTTTCCAACGAAGGTTGCAGCACAATTAGCAAAACTGCAACGACAACGACGCATTATTCATGAGTTTGCAACGACTTTGCGACAAAAACTGACACTATAACACTAACGTACTAGTTTTTGCTACAAACGCTGAAACGGGCTAGTATTCGCCAGAACCTGAATCGTGCTACTTTTCGTAGGGGGCGTCAATATGTAATTATATTAATTATGTCAAAGAGTCATATTCTGTATTTTTCCAAGTAATAGGAACGTAATTTTATAAATCTGTTATACCATCTTTTATCACCTATAAAAACGCTCTTTGTAATTACACAAGTTTACGGGGGTAAGACTAAGATAACTTTAGAATAGCATAATTAAATATAAGCAAGTAATAGGATAAGGCGTTTTAGCGCGTCTATTTCAAGATAATTGTAAGCGCAACGAAGAGATTTTCTTAAAATATAAAAAATCCGTGAAAATCGAAATAGTTAGGTATTAATAAAAATATCCGGATCAACTATATAAATAATTTGTTTGGGAAAGTCTATATGCAATTTCATTTAAGTACCAAGTAGTTGAAGATCCGTAGATTTACTTCATTTTCTTAATGTACGTGGGTCACGCACAGTGAAGTTTACTGTAATGACGGTTATAAAAATCTAAAAATAGAATTTTCAAATCAATTTTGTAAATGAATAGGTAAAAGTATTTCACGTTAGTTAACATTTATAACAATAATTCTGGTATGATAAACTTGGATTTGCACAGCGTTATTGTTGTTGTTTTTGTTATAACTGTATGCATTAAATTATAATAGTGTTAAAATAATTATTGCATCTCTATGTACATCAGAATAGTGTGTAAAAATTTAGATCATTATATTTTATTATGTGTAAATCATATCTGCTTTTTCTGTATAACACAGTAAACATAGCAATATTGCAAAGGAACTTTATTAGAAAGTTGAATTTTTGTTTGAAGAGAAATTTATGTACACAAAATGTATTTCATACTAATGTGAAATCTAAATATTATCCTACACATTTTTAATTAAAATCTTAAATCTGCAAACAATAAAAACAAGCATATTTGCTAAAATAATGTCAATTAAGGAAGGCAGGAAAACTAATTTTGTTAATTAGCTTCGCCACCATCTCCTTCACGTCACCTTCAGTAAGCTCAAGGGTCGAAGATATTTTATTGCTTTCGGTTGCGTAGGTAAACCCTTTACCAGTGTGCAGAGGTTTTTTAAAGAAAATCAATTCGAATTGACGCGCCATGAACTATATATATCATTACGTCCCGACCGTATATACATTACAGCCACATGTATGCACATGCACACGTGAGTGGCTTGACCAATAAATAGGTCACCTGTGCGAATTTCCGAGCGTACGCTCTCAGATTATATTCGACTGCCGCGCTTTGCACCAGTTCGGTACAATATATACATATAGTATATACATCATTCGTGGTTCACAAAAATCATAGTTCTCTCTCTCTTTCCCTTTCTAACCGGGTTGTTCTCACGCTTCTTTTGTGTCGGTAGTATATATATTTCTACGAAATACTCGCTGGCAATATTTGCCTTCTTATAATATGTAAACGTTATATACGGAATATGCGGTAATTAAATTCGAGAGGAAGTATTTGATGTGTGAGTGGATTTCAATATGCGATAAATAAAGCTTGAAATTGAGTGTGTTTGAGGGAGTGTGATGTTAATATTTATTTATTGATATTTCGTAATTTTGGTGTTTGCATTCAATACTCATTACTCACTAAACTTGTTTGATATCGTTTAAGATACACCTATGATAAATTAAAATCTTTCTCAGAAAAGAAAATTTATTCCATAAAAAAAAAAAGGTAAATCAGTCGACTTGGCAACTGTATACCTTATGAATTGTACCTATATCCATCCACTACTATTCTTAAGGTATCCTGGTAGTGGTCCGCCTACCTTAGGGATACGTAATTTTAGCAACGTAAATTAGTAATACTGGAAAACTGGCGTGGAAAAATACAAGTTCGCAAAAACTCATACCTTGCTGCTGGTGGAGAACGCGTTGTAGATTAATTTTAGCGCCATGAAAACCCATTTATCATACCTTGCACTTGAGAAATGCGATATTTCGTGGTTCGAGCGGAACGTGATTTACTGCGGGCACCCGTACCTGAAAGTGGTCCAGTGTATCTGACTTTGAGTCAAAATCTTCTTATGTATATATAACAAGGCATCAATATCACGACCGCTAAAGTAAACATAAAAATGACACAATGCAGTTTAATTATAATATACAAGTTGTGACAAAAAACTAATTTTCGTGTTGTTGTTTACGTAAATCGTTATTTGTTTTGTCAGATTCAATAAAGATGATAAATTATATATACATCAATCTTAACTCAAATGTACCTTATTATAGTTTATTCACGCGAATATCATATTAAATCAATGAAACGGTTAGACGAATCTTATGAATAATGTAATTTTTTTTCATTATTAATCTTTCTCATAAACAAAAGTTAGGTTGAGCTATATCGATAATACGTGTTATTTTCCGCTTAATTTGCCATCAGTTTACTCGTTATTCTGAGCCCAAACAGCCTATATTTTTATAACAGAACGCACCGCATACGCATTTCCTCATTTAAAGCAGCGCCGAACAAAATCAGAGCAGAATGTATAATACGTCCATTAATTATGGAAACATTCCCCGGCATCGCGTGACCCAAATTATTATCGCACCGAAGGAATGGAACTACTTAAGTGCCGTATGACGTTTCAGCGCGAGATCGGAGCGCGCAAAATCGAGATCCAATCGCGCGCGAGTTTTCTCGTTCCTGCGGCGCTGCACATCCGACGTGCGGGTCATGGGCTTCTTCCTCTCTCTCTCTCAATTCATGTCCACGCGCGGCAAACGAAGAGTAACACAATTGAAAGTCTTCGGAGGCTTCGTGACAAAACTTCGCACGCGCGCTACGTCTTGCCTCTCCTTGAAGTTTTATCGAATAATGGCAGCGACGCAAACAATGAGAAAAACTACTCGTGTGTAAATGCTGGTTTGCATTTTTCGGTAGTTCTGAATCAGCGAAACTAAGAGGTCAATGTTTTAGTGAGTTTCTTTGGAAGCTATATACGTGTATACATATATAGAAAAGGATACGGTTGGGTAATATTTATACTGATGCGTATGTGTATAACAATCAGGATTTCTTATCCTATAGCGAGGAACATCGTGTAAAGCACATCGTTCATAAACGCGTAAGATAAATTGAGACTGATTATACCTACAACTTGGTGCGCAAAGCGAATGAATGTTTAATGACATCCCCCGTGCTCAGTTTCAGTTAAATTTTAATTAACTCTACGTAGGCGAAGCATATTGCCAATTTAGTTTCTAATTTCGTAAAATTATATCGAATTGTATAATAATATCGCGTTAAATTTAACCGAGATATCTGCATTTTAACGAAAGACTTATAATGGTATCATACCGAAGAACGAGGGTGAATCCGAATCATTACGCGTCGCTTATCGACCCCGATAACCGGAAATCACGGAAATTGGCACAATTCCAATCTTTATTTGCTCGTCAAGCGTAAACCTGTCGGCATACGCGCGCTCTCTCTCTCTTTCTCTCAAAAAGTTAAAAAACGTATTTGCCAAAGCCCAAAAAGTGCGCAGTTCCTACGCCTCGGGTTCAATCTTCCCAGCGGTCAACGGATTTTTCGCGCGTTTCCCGATAAAATTTCAGCTCTCGCTTTTTCCTCCTCTCGGCTATGTTTTATTCTACGTATGTATGTATAATGCAGAAGCACGAGTATCGATGCCTGCACGTGCGCTCTATTCATTCTCGTTCATTCGAAAATCCGATTCACCCCGCTAGAATTACATCCTGAGCGTGCTTTTGTATATGTATATATATACACGCACGAAATGGTAAAAAAAAATGCTTGGACGCGTGGAACTGTTTACAAATAATACGATATTACGCACAAACGATATAGAGCCGATAAAGAGGTAGGGAGTGAGAGAGCAACATTCGGCCATTATCAGTCCGCACTCCGCGGATTAGCGCGCACGCGTGAGAGTATACTTACTGTCTGTATATACACACGTATTGGAACACATCTATATATACGTATACGCTTTTCGCCGGAGTGGTGGAGCGCGTCCTTGTCTATCTGCCGCGCCGGCGCGCGCGATAAATCCACTTCCGGGCGACCTGCTTCGCACTCCACCTCTGCTGCCGCCGCGGCGCTCCGGAAATCCAGATTGCGGCCTTCGGCTGTCTCTCTTTTCTTTCTTTCTCTTCCTTCCCTCCGTTCTTTTCCTCCTCCGCAAGTTGTCCCGCGCGCAATTAAAGTAGTTCGCTCACTGCTACACATGAGGTGTGACTCTTGGCCGCGATCTTTTCACTTTCCGCGGTCACCGGAATTTACAAGTTCGCGCTCGCATTATTTATGAGAAAAGTAAAGGCGATATTGCGCGCTTGTATGGCGGCGTTTCGGGGCGAAGTTTAATCTGAAGAAGTGGGATGTAAGAAGTTGCGTGCGCATATTACGTGAGCTGCGCGAGTAATGATAAGGGAGTGGAAGAACTGGAGTGTGTTGTTTGTGCTGGAGCCAAAGTGCATTATGAAGTAATATATTTTGCCTGCGGATATTGCCTCGGGAAAGGTAACCGTTGTTTAATATCTTGTATCATTATTTGGTTAGAGAATTCTTTGTTGACCACTGAATATGGCAGAGTGCGTAAACAATATATATTGCTCGCATTCTATGAATAACTTAGATGTAGATTCTGATCCATTTACTTCAAGTGTCGCGCGCTAAATAAAATACATTTGTTTTATCGCCTGACTATTTTCATCTGATTACCCTAAAGTTGGAATATGTTTGAATTATGTTGTTTGCAACTTTAATTACGCATAAGAATTATTTATTATACCTTTAAACTCATCACGTCTGTTTCTTATGTATTTTTCGCCGCTAATGAGATCTGTCGGATACCCGAATTCAGGTACACTCCTTATAAACTCGGTGGAAGCACGCGATTCACAAATTTGGGGTTCTTCTAAATTCGTTATTTACGTCTCCTAACGGCACTTGTTAGTTTTCTCATTATTCACAAAAGAGAAATGTTTAAATGAACGTTTTACTTTAAATCATTGTAGAATTCAGTTTTATCACGGATTTATATTCAGCCTTTATTGTGTAGTATTTTGGTTGCATTAAACTGTCTGGAAATCATTTGCATGCCAAGTTCATCATTACAATAAAGGATTTGAGAGAATTCTCTATTCAATGTACTGCCCGTGTTTTGAAACTATATTTCATTGCACGTTTATATTATACTGTTGACAAAACATATTTTAGTCTTATTTATACTATAAAAACTGTAATGTTTTTCTTCTGATTTGATCGAAAGCAATTTCAGATAAATATTTCTTGTATATATGATGGCTTACATTTTTAATATAAGGATATTTAATAAATTAAATGATATTTATACAATTATAAGTAAAACAGACGATTAAATTTATGTATTTTTAATTGGCACGATAATAATATCGCAATGAACCGAGAATGTAGTTTGAACAAAAATGCACATGCCTACTATATAATCAGGTATAGAATATTTAAACGTCTTCTATTCTGAATGCGGTCGATTTATATAAAGACTTCCATGCCGAGTACTAACTTCATCGCAATTTATAAGAATCGCACTGGAAATAGATATTTTTATTTTTATAAACAACGGATATATCGTTAATCTATTCGATGACATGTCAGTGTTCTTAATTAGTTACAAAACCGACCTGGATCGCAAATTAATACCAACGTTTTGTATGTCGCGTTTTCACGAGTTCTACTATCTTTCCTTTCGATTAAGGGAGCAGCATTTAATACCTGGACATTTGTCTCGGGAGTCTTACGCGGTGACACTTTTATTCGTCGTTGATAAATTAGTTCAACCGTTGGATTAGGTTCGTTACATCTGCCCCTTTGTCCTCTGCAGTCGGCTATCCGTGCAATTGAATTCGAGTGAACCAATGCGATGTTTTATTATAATTGACATCTTTTAGGACGATATAACTAATCGAACTAAAATGTTTAAAAGCAAATTGAATTGAATATTATTCATATGCTAATTTAGAAAAATTTAATATTATAAAATGAAGTTAAATATTGAATTATCAACTTTACGATTCTTGGAACTAAGAGATTGTATTTTAATACAGTTCCTAAAAAGGGTATAGAAAGAGACTAAAGTATATTGGTTACTCAAAATTACTTGAGCAGGGACAGTTAAGTAATTAAACAAAATGCATATAATATATTAATTAATCAATTAATATGTATAAATCATACACATTTTGTATTGATATATCATTAGTTATTATATTTAATTTTATGTAATAAATTTTTAGTTGGACTAAACGAAATTGTTGTATTTCATATTAACCCATTAACGCCGAAGCGACTATTTTAGGACACTGGAAGAAAAAAAACACGTTCTCGGCTACACAGAGCCATGAAAACCCAATAGGTAAAATGAGCTGTTCTTTCGAATCCTGGTGTTCTAAGGGGTGAAAATGAGGTGTGAATTGAAGAAAAAGTAAATAAAAACGTTGTGGGACAAACGATAGAAAAAAATCTTTTCCGTAGCTCAGAAATTGTTTGTTTTTACTTGTTATGATACACAATTAACAACCCTTACTTGTAATGCAAAGTGGTGAAATTTCCAACCCCTAGCAGGGGGTGGGAAACTGTTACTGAGCTGTAGAAAAGATTTTTTCTATCATTTGTCCCACAACGTTTTCCTTTACTTTCTCTTAAATTCACACCCCATTTTCACACCTTAGGAGAGGTGCTAGCTAAAAACTAACTCCGGGATTCGAAAGAACAGCTCATTTTACCTATAGGGTACTGTTTTCATCGCTCTGTATAGCGGAGAACATGTTTTTTTTCTTCCAGTGTCCTAAAATAGTCGCTTCAGCGTTAATGGGTTAAATAGGTATAACAATCAATTAAATTATTCAACAATTTCACATCAATCAGATAGCACTTTATAGAAGCTACATATCAGTGTAGATCAAATAGACTATGCATTGATATATTTGCAAATCTGATAATAACGGGGATATAAGCTTATGTTCAAGTTGGCTAAATACGTAGTTGATGGATGTAAGTGATTAGTATGAAATTGTCCTCATCTATTTCCATGTTATTAATTCCATCTATTAATTGGAGGATTTCCATGCAATAATACAATAAAGTTTAATAATTAGTATTGTAAATTAAACCAAATAAGTTAAAGCGAATTAAATTAAAGAGGTGTATACTGTACTAAACACGTGTATTATATGTAGCTGTAAAGAAATTACACGAAAATTACTCATTTCAATCAACTTTTATGGTGTAATAATAGTTGTTTTTGCAACTATGTCGCACGCATATTACATAACTTTGAAACTCTCATTTTTCAATTCACCAAGACCTATTAACTCTAGTTATATGACTAACCCTACAAATGCAGCTGAAGTTTATTAATATTGGTCTTCGAAGCTATAGGACACTCCTTCAGTTTTAGAACAAACTAGTACGCTAAGCCAAATAATCAATAAACCTACGTAACACAGAATCTTCCTATGCCAGTCCGTCCGGAAACGTATATGGCGCACATCTACACATACAATGGAAAATCGAACGCGCCGAGTGGACTATTTATTTCTTGTTACACAGTGTGCAAATTCGAATTGAACGTTAATGTCGAATACGAGGGTGTATGGGATTCCATGAACGGAACAGTAATTTTCAATTTCCTTGTTGGCGAGCGGTCAAGGAAACCCGAGATTAATTAAATCCATAATGGGCTGGGTTTTGTAATCAGATTTCATTTTCATCTTATGAAGAAAAGATAAAATTACTTGAAGAAGATTTTTTGATTAACAAATAAATTGAATTGGCGATAATCTTATTTTTAGTTTTGAATAGCTGTTAAATGTTGTAGGAACTAGAAACATGTGTTCGAATTATGTCAAACAAACATAGATTGTTATGATATGCAGAATTATTAAATACATCAACATCACAAATAGAATAAATATCGTACTATTTGTTCAATGAAACTTGTGATTGAAATTGACCAAATATTTACTGCTGAAACTAGCACTGCGACAACTTTCGGAAGTTGCGAAGACGGTCAATGCCGAGAATTCCCGTCACCGAGATCTCTATAAACATTGAACGCCCGTCCGATGTTTGAATATACATATGGTCCCTTTCTGACAAGTTTGCAGTAAATACCCCAAGTTGGTACTAAGCGTAGACCACTGCTGATGTCAGTAAATGCAATAGGTTTCAATTTGAAAAAAAAACTATTTGGTTTTATTAACAAAAATTTTTTTTTACAAATGAAGAGATAGAGATTATTGGTGGTTATTTGATATTGAAGAAACTGTCTTTAAGTCGAGAAACATTTTATAGAGTTGCATTATTCTATGCGGTTTTCAGACGTAAAACGTATGTTTATAGTGTTCTATTGAATCGTCTAAAAATTAACAGTTTAGAAACAATTGCAAATTTTATTTATAGTGGCACTATTCTAAGAATAAAGGATGACAGTTTACCATCTTAGAATTGATAGGGAAATTTCAATCACATGAAAGTAGTTTTACGGAATTAATATTTATGAGTAGAAGAGTGCATTAGAGTAGAAGTACTTAAAATTCATAAGTTTTTTCTATCAATCTTCTTCGCATAGTAAACACATTAAATGAAAAAAGCGGAAGATTGGTAGAGGTAGAAGTGCTGGTATATAAGTTGCTGTTTTTAAAATTTAAACAAATTAATACAAAGAAGACAATAATCAATAACGTTTACACAATTTATAGTGTTATCATTCATAGCAAACAAAAGTATCAATTCTGTAGAAATTCTAGAATTTTTTTCAATTTATTAGCAAATCAAGATATGCCTTCCGAAATTATTATTCTTGTAATACTTATCAAAGAAGTCTTGCATTAATGTTTTAAACGTGGTAAAATAAACAAAATTTAGAGAGTAGGAATATTATAATATCTATGATGACTAAATTAAAATGAATATTACTGATTGTTAGATTATTTGTTAAGTTCAATTAGTCCGTTAAGTTAAATTGTTAAATAAATATGTATATGTTTGATATCAAAATTCTGATGGATTTTTTGGAAATATGGACTTGACTTTAATTTCGTTTTATCATTCTCCATTCATTATCCATTTCACTTGTCATATACCTAGTAAAGAATCGGTTCTGAAACTGACAGTTTCAGATCGATCAATTATCCTGCCCCTTATATGGGGACGATATCATATTGAGTAACGGCGCTCACCAGGTGAGTGTTAGGAATCCGGATCACGGATTCGGCTCAAACTTTAGGATATGTTTTTGACGTAGAAACATGAAAAAGCTGCAATATTAGACCCCAAAATCTTTAAAAAAGCTTCTTCTTAAACCATTTAATTTTGCAAATTTAAGTCTTGAATGCAATTTCAAGTAGAGAAAATATAACTAGAGAAAACGACCTTTCATAATTTGCTTTCTCGGAAAGGAAAGATATTCATTCCTACCAAAGTTATGAAAGTTTAAAGTTGAGCAACGAAAATGCACCAAACTATGCATGAATTCAAACAGCGAATTTTAGGCATTTAACCGTGCATTTTTATTAAGTTTTTAAGACTTTGCTAGAGTAAATGGTTATTGTTTTAAGAAGAGACTTTTCTAAAAGATTTTTTCAAAATAAAGCAAAAAAATGTCTATAACTAGAAAGGTCTAATATTGCAGCTTTTGATCTTGATGTTTCTACGTTCAAAAACATCCTAAAGTTTGAGCCGAATCCCTGACAGTTTTCTAATCAGTACATTTTCATTGGGAAGTTAATTTCGGTCTGTGGGGGGATTTGAATATGTTATTTAACATAATTACATAAACATATTTTCATTTTCCATAATTTTATAATATCCGTTAATATAGTTTAAAAAATGTTAAAAGTAAGAAAAATGTCATAAAATCATTCAATATCCAATATTTTTTTTTGCTCTTTCTTTATAAATATTATCTTCTTATGTTTAGTTGTCTTCAGTCTTTGGAGTATCAAATACACTCTAATAAATTAAGGATGTTAGGCTGATCTTGACTTAACTTCCTGACCATCGTATTCTCGATTAGCACTTTTTCTTACAAGTAGAGGGCTCGCTGTATTGATTCTGCTCGTTTCCTTTCTAATCGAATTCACTTCTCATTAAGGGAAGTAGTAATTCTAAGAAAAACGTTTGTGGTCTTCCGAAAAAGTTAATACTTATAGTGATATATAATGAAGTTTTTTTTTGTTTCCTTGCAAATTTTATATCGTAGAAAAAGCTGTGTCTATCCCCCTATTTGTAAAGTACTTGAAATATTTTTTGTATTAAAATAGGTGACCGACCGGTTTATAGAGTGTAAAAGTACTTTGTAAAATTCAGTTTTGCGAATGAATATGACAAAAATTTAAATACCTTGTCAAAACAATGTAAGAACTTCAGTTATGTGAGAATTTGAGCGAGAAATTCGATGAAAACCGAAATGCAATTTTAATCCTGGCGTGACCTAATTAATACTAATAAAACGTTTTTTATTTAAAAAACCATTTTTATTTTAAAATTGAAATCAAAAATAATAATTTTTCAAAGAATTTCGACCGATATCGTATAGTAAGTAAAATTTCAAACTAGAGGAAATAATTCAGTTTCAATTAATCATAGCTTTGATATCTAAATCTCGGAAAAAAGCAGAAACGTGAAAAATTAATAAACTTTTAATATTGCATGATATTGAAGTTAAAAAATACTTAAATGAAAGTATACTTAAATAGTGCTATTAAGAGAACGAAAACGACTATTTGCTAACTTATAAATCTTAATACTTAATGATATTTCGCAGATGATTTCATTAAAATTAGTTTCAAGTAAAACTTGAACCGGTATGAGAAATACTGTTTCCGTGTCATTTTATATTTCATCGACCCAAATATTTCTCATATTCATAGAATAATTGTGATACTAACACAGAAACCTATAAAATTGCAAAGAATGCGCTAAAAATATTTCGCGACGGCATGTAACAAAAGCTGCATTCAGAATTAAATAAATGACCTTCACCACGCGCGAAGCCGAATTTCCCGACGACGTGGAAACTGACAAGAAAAGCTATTTTCGTCGTACCTACCTGGACTGGAGCGTTATCTAAATCAATTGAGGTCAAATTGCGGGAGCGCAATCAGGACGCGAGGCGCAGCATTCTGATACGGTTAAATTAAGTGCGTTTGCACGGAGGAAATGCTTTGATTTTTGTATCATATTCATCAGAAGTGCGGAAGAAAATGTAATGAAAAATACATAATACTAGCGAGAGCACTACAGTATGAATGTGAATAAATATTATGAACAAAAGAATGAACAATTGTTTTTATTGTTTTTTTAAAAGCAGTAGTACAGTAATGTCATTCAGTTTTAGAAATGCTACTTTTCCACAATGAAACATTGTTATTGCAATTACCTGTGGATGTAATTTGAGCAATTCGTAGACTGAATTTACAGTATATATATACACTGTATGTTGAGAACCCTTAGCAAGTGTAAATAACTGTAATAGGTATGACCTAGATAAATGTAATGTTGGAAATTCTGTGAAAGTGATTTTTTAGCAGAGTAGCAGCTTCTGTGCTTTAATGGCGAATGCGCTGTTCTTAATTATAGTATTCAAAAGTTTAGATGAAGATAATAAGAGAGCCAGAGAAAGAATAAATAAAGAAGCGAGAAAACAAAAATTAAGCTACAAAAAAAGTTCTCTTTGAATATTTAAGGCTTTTTAAGGCATTTAAAATTTTTAATATAAATAACCACACTTCAGCGCAATAAAATGTGAATACAACTTCTTCCATTTTCCACTTTTACAACTAAGCTCTTTTTAAAAATAACTTATCGAGGCATTATTTTCATTCGGCTATGACCTACTCTCGAATTTAGCATTATTTTGACTTCTTTTTCTCAATTGTGAAAAGTTCAACACTTGTGAAGTACTTTACTACCTAAAAATAGCTGGCTTATAGCATGTCCAAAAAGGTAGTCACACTTATTTGCTCTCTTTGTATTGGGATTCTAATTCTTTAACAACATTTTTTATTTTGTATACACAATCAATTAACCTTTAAGAAATGAATCAACCCGCGTAATATTGCTAAAGAAATAATCGACGCGTCAAGGCATCAAAACAAGTTCACCCCGTAGCCGACTGTTGCAAATTGGGCAGTTCGCGTCACGCACGTTGTCCTCAAGTGGCGCACCCGCGTACCCACTCGAATTACCTATATATACGGCGAAATGAAAATGGCCTACGCCGTCGGCCGAGCGGGGCCACCTTATCGATCGTAAACACATTGTTTATTTTCGTGACACGCGCGCGTGCCTGGCGCGCGCAGGTGCATGAACCACCGCCAGGCAGCACTCGCTCGTTACTGGCCTATTTTACGTTTTCGCGAGGCGCCGCTGCGCTTGATATAAAAAAAACAGAGAGAGAGAGAGAAAGAAAGAAAGAAGAGAGTCTCTCCAGTAGACATCGCGATGACCCACTTCCGGGGCTTTAATTTTCCTGCCGACGGGGATAGCCTTCTTTTTTGTTCTCCTCCCACGTACAAAGGAACTGATTTGGTTTGCCGGGCCGAATTCCAGGGGACGAGGGGCTCTTTAAAGCTGCGGGGCCGCTGAATTTTGCAGTAAAAGGGGGCCAGCGCGTGGTTGGCGCGTGCATCGCGGTTGATGTTGTCGGAGGCCGTGGGCGGGATACGCAGAGAAGAATGAAGCTGTGGAGAGAAGTTATATAGTCAATTCGGCCAGTGGAGTAAAAATGAGGAAGTGTTAGTAAAACGCGCTTTTGACGATTAAATGTAAATCTTTTACGAGCACCGCGGCTTGCGTGCAGCGCGTATAATGTATATCGTTATGCGAGAGGGCAGTCGGTCGCTTTCATTGCAGAAAGCTTGTTTGCGTAAAAGTCACGAAGCTGAGGGATGGCGATGAAACGTTCGTGTAATGAATTTTTTTTTACAGCCAGTGTTATGGCACTATAAGCTGACACGTTGTATTCGGTTGGCATACACGATTATCAGTTATGGCATCTATTTTTCTTTCTTGCATGTCTTTAATGTTCACTTTAAAATTATTTTATTAGGCGCGAACACAATTTTGAAGTAGATTATAAACATCAATTTTTGAGAATGTAGTTAACAGATTATTAATTAGAACATGTTGACTGAAAGATTGAAATTCATTAACTTTTTTGCAGTTTCTCTCTCTCACGTCAAATTTTAATTGATGAGGAATAATGCAAAACATAAATATATGTGATACTAAATCATAAAAACTGTTGCGTTTGCATGATTATAAAATTAGCAATAAATTATTTATAGGTACAATCTTTTATTGATCAATTTAGTCAGGTCAGAAAATGTAAGAATGCCTACATTGTTTGCAAAAGAATTTCAGTGGAAATGGAATTCGTGCTAAATAAGCAAACTTCAATTTCAATGTATTTAGTTGGATAAACAATATCATTAAAACTTACATATTTATACATTTTTAACGAACTTCCCATTTTAATGAAGTATTAAAAGTTTACGACAGTGTATTAAAGTGTATTAGGAGAAGTTTTATGACGTATTTTATTGTATACGAAAGTGTTCTTTACGTTTTCTTCGTAAAAATGTTTTTTAAAGAAATATTTGTGATGTGTTTAATAATACTTTACTTAGAAACGAATTTTTTCATTAATTAAAAACCTTTATCCGGCTTAAATAATTCCAAGTTAGAATCATTTTGTTCATATCTGTTGTAACTTATTAACTTTTATCAAACAGTATTTCCACACCGATAAAAAAATAAAGAATACAAGAAAGTACAAGCAAACTTGAAGATAAAAAAATAATAAAATTGTTCATGTTTTCTTTGGAAACCACAACAATCTCTTCGCAAAATATCCGTTAATTAAAAAATGCAGATTGCTATACAGATTATGGGATCCCGCACACAGCCGCTTAGATGATAATACCTGCGAGAGCATACTTGCTTTTATGGTGTCGTTTTGTAGATCCACACACATGCGTGTGTATGTGCGTGTACGTTCATCGGGAGATTACCGTCGTTAAATAGCATTCCCCGTAAAACTATAGGTACTCGCTTGTGCAGCTCAAAAAATCCCTGCTTTTACTCTTTATCCTTTAATCCGAATAACGCGAGAAGTACATATTCCAATTATGACTGATGTGTTTGTACAATGAAACACTCGACGAAATTTCCGTAGTGAGAAATTAATAATTGCTGACTTTTATTCAATATAGTTTCGACTTTCAGATGTATATTGAATTATTACTCTAAAAGCTTTTGGTGTCTGTCATTGTGAGTATTGATGTTTATAAAAAAATTTTAAGTGTTTTAAGAAATTTTTGAGTGAGTTTGTATAAAATAAAAAAAAATTGTTAAGAAAATATTCTCGGATTTTTAAAAGAATTCGTGATCAAGTATTATGAAGAAATATAACAAAGAAATTAATTCTTAAATTCATATGGTAAGAAGACTACAAAAGTTATTCTATTCTCAAGTAAAATTAACTAATCTCATGCATCACAATATATTGAGTACTTAACAAATTTTTTTCATATATTTATAACAATATTTTATTATCTATTTTTGAAACTGCAATAATTCTCCTAAGTAGTAGAAATGTTCATGTTTATAGAATAAAAAGAATCCCCTCTACTTTATTCTTGGAACAGTCCTTAGGGGCGGGAGGGGAGGGGGACAAACGTACGTAATTTGTTTTCCGAAGAAATATAAAACAATTTCACGCTAATTTGGACCACGCAAATAAGATCAGATCTGTTCGTAAAGTGAAAATCTTGTTAAGGATATCTTGTACGTAGTGCAAAGAAGTCGGCGCGTAGTTTGGCCAGGTATCGAATATCGATAGGTAATCAAGTCCAACTACTGTCTGCGTTTATGCACGCGTAGCTACAGAAAATAAGGAAAGGCCGATATATAGATATGGAGTTACGACAGGAAGAAAAAAATAGCCGCGAAGTGGAAAGAGAATACGAGAACAATGGGTATTGGAAAAAGGTGTGCAGGCAGTTGGCCAGTATTTGTGAAAAATTGGATCAAAATTATTTTTGACTTCTGTAGAATATGTAAATTTTTTGTTATTTTGATAAAATCACCTTTTAACCATTTTCAAACATTCATACATTTAAGATTTAGAATTAGAAAATAAATGTTATTTTGATCTTTAATAGAACTCGAAATAGTATTAAAGGGAATTACTGTAGTAGTAGTATCGGTCGAAGCTTTATTTCTTACCCTCCTAAAGTTTATTAGATTTGTGAAATGCGTTTGTTTATATATTTATGGAAGTCAAATGGTATGATATGAATTTTATGCTTATATGCATACCAAATAATAACATAACACAACTCCGACGGGAATTTATTCGTTCTATTGTTGGTTCAAAATATTGTGAGAACTATAAATAGATATACGTGAGGTTGAAAAGAATGGTTAAATTTATGAAAAATCAAATATCTATCTTATTAATAAATATAAGGTTGCTTAATGTATGTAAAACTTTACTCAGTTTTTTAAATAAATAGGTAAACAACAATTTTACTAATTATTAGCAAAATTCACATGAAAATTAATCTTGAAACATTTTTCGCGAAACAGTAGTTTTTAAAAGCTAATATTTAGATTTCCGTAGTTATCCTTTTTTTGACTCCCCGGTGTATCTTTTTCTCGTTTCGTGTCAGCATAAAATGTTTAACTACGTCTTATCTGTTGCCTACGGCCTCATGAAAGCCTAGCAACCACTTTTGGCGAGAAATTCACCAACGTCCATATTATAGAGCTCGCATAAGTGCCCGCGCATATAATGTGCTTCACACGCGGAAGCTAAAGTTTTAATTGAATTTAATCATTTGTTTCAAAATAGATTAACTCCGGGTGAAGTGAAAATTACGACATTCAAAATTTTAATGAAGCGTGCGAAATTAGCTAAACTTTATAGTTTTTTTTAGAATATTCTAATTTGAAAGTTTAAATAATGCTTGTAATCTAGAAATCTTTCTATACTTTAGTTCCAGAATTGTCTCTCAGGCAAAACGCGTTTACAGCAAAACAAAAAGTAAATAAAAGAAAGCTCGAGCCTTTCTTCCTAGTCTTCTTGAAACTCAAAATAAAAGGAGAATTTTGCCACTGAAAGTATTGAGAAAGAGAGGATTAAAGGGGAACCATAGAGCAAGCGGAAAAAAGATGACAAGAATGTACGTGGCGCGATAAAGAGCGAAGTATAAAAGTGGAAGCATTTTAAAAAAGATTAAAAAGAGACGGATGAAAGTGGGATCGATAAAGATGGAGGACACGCTGAGAGCTAAATGTGAAGTGAGAGGGCAGAGACAGAGAATATGGAAGATAATAGGACCGCGTGGCCGGGCTGAGCTGAGAGTAGAGGGAGAGAGGGAGGAACAAAAAAAGCGAGTACACAGGAGGTCAGAGAAAACCAAAAGAGATTCAAAGGGAGAAATGAGTCGGGCGAAGCGAGACGTAAAGGCATTTGGATAATTAAACATCAAACGATCGAACATCCGACGTACGCAACGGATCGCGAATTGTGTCAAAGGAATTGATTCGGCAGGTCTGTATGAGTATTTCGTTTGAACAAGAAGTAAAATGTACTTTGATAAAAAGATGTTTTGTTTATGGCGTTTTCGGGAGAAAGTGTTTAGAAGTTTATCGCGAAAAATCACTAATATCATTTTATTGGTTTTTTATTCATCAAAGCGGACAATACAATTTAATAATACTATTTTCATTGTAAAAATATTTCATTGAAACTGGTAGTAGTTTCATATCGAATAAATAAACTTTTTGTCGAAATAGAATATTCGCAATGTTCAAGCGTAAATATTTACAGAATATACATTTACTAATTGAATAAACAATCTCATGAAAAGATACACATTTTTAACGAAGTACACTTTTTAAATAGAGGATTAAAAGTTTCAGACCGTTTATTAAAGGTTAAATGGTAGAAGTTTAGTATAGTACTTTAACTGTATATAAATTTTGTAAATATTACGACCAGCAGTTACGAATATTGTGGATATGTCTTTTTTTAATAAAAAACATATACTTTTCGTTTAAAAATATGTTTAATGAGACAGGAATTTCAAATATCAACTGAAATATTAAGTTAATTTCTAATTTCTTTGAGTTATTAATTCTCTCTCTGGTATTGAGAAATTTTGGGTACATTTTTTTGTTACATACGTGTATTACATTTTGACATGTATTTATATGCTTCAGTAACCTGTGCTACTGATGTAATAAAAATGCTTTGACATTTATATGCATGCCCATTTGAATTCCTCGACGTTGTATGAGATAAGAACATGAAAACGTAAAAATTCTTTGAATAATTGTTTGAAATTTTTTTACAATGATAAGTACATACACCATTTATTTTTTCTTTTTCTCTATAGATTATGCGGTTTTTTCATTTTAATAATTAAATGTTAATACTGCTTATTAAAAAAAAAAGAACCATAATGTTTACGACTAAAGTGTTTTAAAAAAATATGTCGCCAACAACATAGTTACACACGATCGGAACATACCTTCGCGTAAGAAATTGCGAAAGTTACGAAAATTCCGCAACCACCTTGTACAATAATGAGACTTGGAAAATCTACTTTAGCGCGCGTAGCCGAAAAAATTAGCATAATTCGCGGTGAAATTCTCGCTCCCGCTCGTCGACTATGGTAATTTTCTCGCGGCGTTCTTCCAAACCAGCAAAGTTCCGCGGGTGCCATTACCGCAATCGAAAACTCTGTCCTCCCAAGCTCAATGAATTAGTGTACAAAAGCCGTACACACACAAAAAACAAAAATCATTCCGTATACCGCGACAGTGACCTGGCCGGGGGGTGAACGATAAGGCGAAAGAATAATGGGCTTCGTTCCTATAATAATGGCTTTAAAAACGGGGCTGCGATAAGGCGCGCTGCTAAAAACGGGGAGACAAAGGGTCCGGGGGGAAGGAAGACAGATACACGAGTAGAAGAAGAAGAAGAAGATGAGGAAGAGCAGCATCGATTTTGCCGGGCGAGACGCTGTTAGATATCCTATACCTACAGAATCCGCCGCGTGGTTTAGAGAGAGAGAGAGAGAGAGAGTAAATACAACAACGCGCGCGTGCGATCGATGAGGATTTTCGCCGGGCACGCGCGCGCGTGTTGAGGGGAGAACGAGGGTCTCGCCTTCTTTTCTCGGAAAGATTTTCGAGAGCCTGCTGCGGTAGTGCTGCGGGGGCAAGCGAATGGCGAATGGTGATTAAATGAGTTTTGAAATGAGATTGGAAAACTGAGACAGTGGGAGATGGGGTTGAGGCAAAGAAAAAGTTTGAAATAGGAGTTGCTATATGAGGTTTGGAAAGAGTTTGGGATGTGAGTAAGTGTAAGGACTGCGAGTTGTAGACTATACATAAGTTGCTACTTGTTTACGATGCACTATGGTCACTGCTAATTAGCGTTGATTACCCTGGTAGAAATCGATTCCCTTATTTACCTAATAATTAGCTAGTTTCCCCAATAATCGCGAAAAACTAGACACTTTTCTTGGCCATTTCCATCTGTCGATGAAACGATTTTTTCAGTCATTTTATAGACGGAATAATAGATTGAGTTTTTTCACAAATTTACATTAGCTTATTTATGAGTATTTAAAAGATATTAAAGTTGGCCAGTTTTGTTAGTTAGAAAATGGTTAATAAGTGGCTTGCTATGATGGCGAGGAGTGAGAGAGATAGAATCAAACGAAAAAATCATGGTTTTCGTTTGTATGCCCTGAAACAGTAATATAAACGAATTAAATACCAATAATTCGTGTTTACGTTTTGGTTAGCTATCTTTTTTTTAATATTTGTTTTTAAATACATGATCAGATTACAGAGAGAATTTAGTACAAACATTTTAAGGATGTGTTGAATCTATTAAATTGAGAATATGACCGGAAAAATCGTTTCATCACTACCCAGAAATTAGAGCTATTTTTACTAGCTATTTATGATTTTCCTGGCCATTTCCCATAGAGTCATTTCTTCCAGGGTATCTTTGTCAGAATTGTATAAACATGTTTATGTTTGGCTGTTTAAGTTAAACAGATCTACTAGATATGCATCAGAAGCAACATGTCCGCAAGGAGCAAATTTAGTTTGAAAAGCTATATATACCTATACTAAAGCAGTAGAATAGGTAAATCATATAGTCAGACAGTTTATCAGTGAAGTAATTTATAGTCATTTTTAATTACGTTCTCGTTTCCTCTGTTTCTTATATTTTGTATGAATATTGATTGAGAACTCCCTGTTCATTATTTAGAGGTCGGAAAAGTGATCGGGACTGAAGCCAACATTTCCACTTGTAGAATAAATTCAAATGCATTTGGTATTTAAAATACAAAAAATAACTTTATTTTTGGTCTTCAGTTTAATTTGAACCTTTCGTCAATACTTCGTCATAACATTATTAATTAATTAATTAACATTTAAGAGTTTCCATTAACAGCTCAAATCAAAATTAATCGTTATATTAAAAATAGGGCTAGAAGTGGGTCATATCGATATCCAATATCAGACGTAATTATTAAAACAGTGCGATGGTATACATTTGAGTAGTAAAAAATAAGAACTTTTCATTTTAATAAAACTA
>JAPYZP010000918.1:0-25893 GCA_030522985.1 Torymus sinensis | reverse complement strand
ATGAGATATCCCATTGTCACCGGACAAGAGAAAGACGCTATTGAATTTAGCGATTTTTTCCCACACCTTACGTGTGTGATCAACTTAGCGCAAATTGACGGTGAATTAACTTTTTACTGTGTCCATCAAGCAGATCTAATCGAGCATCGAAATTGAGTAATACGCACCGGCGCGTCGCGCGTACCAACAACCCACTCAATCATTCTCCAATCCATATTATTCCTCATCAAGCCCCGGACAACAAAAGCGGCAGCCTCGGTCTAGCTGTTAAAAATCTTAATGATCGAGAAATCGCGAGTAAACGGCGATCTGCGCACGAGCCTCGCAGAACGCGGTGATTATCATCAATCAAACGATTTTTCCCATTTCATCGACAGCCCATTGAATTTCTCCTTACATCTTCTTCGTGTAACAAGCAGCAGCAGCAGCAGCATCACATAAAAGCAATCATAAAAACAATAGCGCCAGAATTCAAAGTCCAATCGAACATTTTCACGGCGCGAAATAACCCTCGAGCTCTTCCTGAACCGCCGTAGGTACGTTGTATACGCTCGATTCACACGCGGGCATTAAAAAGACGCTCTCTCGAAAATAATCGCGCGCGATTAAAGAAAGTCCTCGCTTTAGCTGTGTGTGCGTAGCTGCGTGCGTGTGTCCCGCGACATATCTTCTCGCATGCCTAATTTTTCCTCGCGAGCGCGCGCGCGCGCTCCTCGATAAAGAGCCGCGGGCAGTTTTCTGCATCTGTGTGCGAGTAGTAAGCCTGCTGCTACTGCCGCTGCGGTGAAAAGTTTTACGCGCCGTGACGGCGACTCTATGTGCGTGTGATACGCCGGCTTAGCCTTTTTCTCCGGTAATTATTGTTGGCGCTTCTCTGCAGCGAGCCTCTAATTAAATAATTTTCACAGCTGTGACGTTTCTAAAGAAGCTGTATATTGTTAATTTGTCAAAAAAGCCAGCTTGTATAATAATATAACGTTTCGGATTACTCTTTATCTCGAGCTTTATCTGTGCTGAAAAGGATTCTATTCTATAGGAGAATCAAGTTTTCGAAATTCCTCAAAATAATTAACGAACGCGCATGTCGGATCAAAAAGAGCCATTTTCTGCTTACAGGATAGAGATTTTAAGTGAAATCATCCTATCAAACGTGGGAAAAAACTGGACATCTCTTTTTTTTACATTCAAATTTCACTCAAGAAAGTCTGCACAATTGCGGATTGTAAACGTATATGACCTCCTTCCTTTTGGCACTAAAAGAACCATTATCCTTAAAAGGAATCATTAAAATTTAATTGTTCTTTATTGCTCGGGAATATTTTTATTTTCTGGAAAATAAAAATTGAAGAAAAAAGGAATTTCGGGCGACCGATAAAAAAAATCTCTGGCATATATGCTGCATTTGCAGCTTTCGAGCCCCGCTTTTCTCAATTATTCCCAAGTTTTGCGTAACAAGCTCGGAAAAATTAAAACGAGTTTTGTTTTGTTACGCAGAGTATATTATTGGTCGCCGACGTCAAAGTGAAAATTTAACGACTTTTGGCAAAGTAGAGAGAGAGAGAAAAATTGCAAACGGCGCTTTCACGCTTGCTTTTTCTCCGTCTCCCACTGGCGATTGCATAAACAATCTATAGGCGTCTGTTGGACAAAGTATTTAGTGAATTTGAGTGAAAATTTCTCTCGGCCTGGCGTTGTCCGAGTGCACGAGCTGCGCGCGCTCGCAAGGTGTCCGGTGTGTATAGAGAAAGGCCGCGTGAGCGAGCGAGCGGCCGAGTCTTCCTCGGGCTCTCTCTCCGGCGCGCGCTTGGCGGTTTCGGTGTGGGAAGAAGAAGAAGAGGCTCCTGCTGCTCCCCTTCCCCGGGTCGCGCTAGAGATCGGCGCCGAAAGTCCCGCGCGTCCGGCTCGCTCAGTCTAAAGTACCCGCGCGCCGCGAGAGCACACACACGAGCCGCGCGCCGCGAGGAACACGACGGTTTCTCCGAGTGCTGCCGTATACCCAAGTACCGACAAGAAGAAGATGCGCCGCGCGCGAACCTAGACGCACCCCTTCGAACCGTGGCGCGCTAACGCGCGACGACTACCTGCACGCTTGTGTCCAACGCGGAGTGCGCGAAAATCATCACCGCCGCTAAAGAGAGTGCCTCGAGCAGAACGAGAGAGAGAGAGAGAGAAGAGAGACAGCGGAAGAGTGACGAGCACGACGAGAGAGCAGCCATGCGCTTCCTCGAGCTGGTAATTGTAAACGACGCGCACTCTCACCTCACGCTCTTCCTCATAGCGACGCTGCTGCTGCCGCACTGCTGCCTGCGCTTTTTAGCATTGACTCGCGAAGAAAGTTATATGGCGAGGATCGCGTGCCGAGCCCCCGAGCTAATCGCGGAACACCTGCACGCGCAAGCGCAAGCGCTCTATCATACATATTATACACGCACGTCCTTTTTTCTTTTTTGTTTTCTTATTTCGCTTTCGACTGCAGTGCGTGCTGCTCTTTGCGCGCAGAAAATTCGCTTTTGGAATAATTGCCATTTTCCATTTCAAAACTAGAAAGTAATCCCGGCTTTGCATGTCGCTTTTCATAGGAAAACGTAGTCGAGAAAAGTTTCGCGCAAAAGTCGTAAAATCGGAGCCGCGGTAGACGCGTGTAGCGCGAGCGCGCGTTTTAATTAGAATCAATGCGCGTTTTAATTAGAATCAATTTGTCGGGCTCTGATTTTACCACTCTTTCTTGCTATCGACGAATATTTATCTATCGCATGCCCACGGGAAAATGGATTTCCGCGAAGCCGTTCTTTTAATGATCAATCTGCGCGGCATAATTGTTCGGAGTTATACTTTGAAGTGGTCAAAGATTGGGGGCATTATGTCGGAGTAGAGGACGTCAATGACTGAATTAAATAATATATTCAGAGGCATCTGAATTAATTTTCATGTCAATTAAATTCCGTTAATGTAAATGAAAACCCATCAAATTCGAGATTAAAAAGTCGCCGATAGCCAAAGGTACAGTAAATATGTTGACAAATCCTAATTAGTAATTGAATGTAAATAAACATTGGGAAATCGTTGATTACAAGTTTTTTGAACTCTCATAGACGCTTAATTTAATGCGCGCGAGCCAATTATAAATTATTCAATAATGCGCTATTTACATAAGATCGCATCTGAATTAACACATATACCTATATATAATACGGGCGCATCATTAATATAGTTGAAGCCACTTTCGATGTAACAGCCATAAGTGCTCGCTCTTATAAATCGCACACATAGCCGCTCTTAGTCCAATTATTATTATCTCATACAGCGGTTGCATCGATCCCGAGAGTCGTCCGGAAAAACGAGAAGTTTAGCGAATCAATAGAATTCCCCGAAGATAATTGACCTATACAGGATACGCATAGCTACGATACTACCCTCGAGCGTTATCTAAGAGCCGCGCTGGCGGCCTATCGATACGAGTCCGGAGCGCACCCGGAACGAGCAGCGCGGCGCGGCGTGTGACCAATCAAGGAGAAACGTCCGCGCGAGTGAGAGCCGAATCGCGCTTGCTCGCTGGCTGGCAGAGTGAGGATTTTCTCTCCTTTCAGCCGGCATAATTTATGCGAGGCGCGAGCGGCGACTGGCCGCCGTGTGAGTGGCATCGTCGGGAGGAAGTCGTTCGGCCTCATGGCTATATCGAGAGCGCGCCGCCGCTACCCGACTGGGAATCGCCGGCTTTATACGTGCGCGCGTTTTGTCGCCTGGAATACCAATTGATCGCGAGAGATCAGCTTGCGAGACGCGTGCGCTTTATATATACATGTATATATAGATATCGGCGAGCGACAATCGGGTCACTTGGGCGCTTCGCGATGTAATCCTGATCCGCTTGAGGTACCAGAAGGAAACGCCAAGCGAGCGCGTGGAACAATTCGAAGCGCGCGCGCGCACGCTCGCACTGCAGTATATCCCCGCGAGTAATGGCCCGCGACCGACACTTATTTGCGCTTCGGGAAAAAATTGCACTCGTTGTGGTTGCACGGGCAATGCCCGATGGATTTCGAGCTACCTTATATAGTTTATGCTATACTTTTTTGGGAGAACTTTACGATGTTTTGCATTGGCTCTGCAGACTTTAGAATGTTTCCAGTTAAACGCTAAAATTCACATTTCCATGTATATGAAATCCATGAACAATTACGTGCGATCCGGTTGTCATATATAAATAATTCATATGAAGATTTTATTTTTCCTGGGAACAGTCGTTGCATCCAAGATAAATTAATTTTTAAGCGAGAAATTTAATATCCGGAATTCATGTATTTCGTATATAGTTATCAGAGAGTTTGAAAGGCAGATAAAGTTTTTTTAGGCTGGCATTTAAACTATTTAAAATTGCTATTGACGAAATTTTTAGTAGCATCGCTTGCAAAAGAAATGTAACATCATGACATCTGCCATCATTCGGCTACAGCATGTGCTTTCAATTCGGATAACTACAAACGTTTTACGGACGAGTTACGAAATTGGTGACAATTACTTTCAAAGATCATCGAACTTTCAACATCTTCATTTCACAACTGTCTATAGCACTACGACATCTGCACCCTCTACTGCTCACAATAAATTTCGGCATACACACTTTCAAAACTCATAGCAGCCAAATTACAGTACTTGGAAGCTCGGAATAATTTTTAAACGTTACGATTTTCTTTTTTCTTTCTTTACAGCTTGTGATTTTGGCCTGCGCGCTCGCAGTCCTCGCCGAGAAAGATGAGACGAAGAACCGCGACAAGCGTCAACACTTATCGTTCCATCCGCGCCGGGGCGGACGTCCGCCTCCATACGCCGTGCAGATGGAACCGATAGCCCACTATTCCCAGCGCGATCCTTTATACAATCCCCTGGCTGCGGACTCGAAGAGTGACGATCAGCCCGGATACTACGAGGAGTCGCCCTACAATTACTACCCGACCGAGCCCGAGCCCATCATCGAGATCATCATCAAGGAGTCAAACGAGTCCCTGCCGACACCCGTCCCACCGACGCTTCCCTCGCCAAAGAAGAAGGAGCCAATCCAGGTGTTCTACGTAAAGTACGAGAAGAAACAGGAGTACGGCGAAGATAAGCCACGAGTTGTCTACGATACCCCGATTCCAGCCATCACGCCGGTAGAGGAGCACGAGGTGATCAAGCCTGACGAGGAGTCCGAGGGGTACCCTCCTGTGGAGAACCTGCAGCCAGTGACTCAGTCACCGGAACCCTCGACCACTCTGCGCGCGCTCATTCGCCCAGACAGCGAGGTTTACCACTCCGGTAGCAGCGGAATCCGTGTGACCTTCGGTACGGAACAAGTACCGCCAAACAATCACAACAAGCGTAGCGACAAAGATGCACCGAGCGACAAGGAGATCATCCCCAGCAAGCCCACCCCCCTGCCACCTCCCGGCTCCTCCAAGCGCCCCCACGGACCATTTGCCCCCATTCACGCCATCCCACCCCGCGTGACCCCGGCCTTCCCCCAGCAGCGCATCGTCAACTCCTTCCACCCGCAGCAGCTCTTAAACCAGCAGGCTCCACCCCAGCAGGGGCCGCCACCGAGTTTCCTGACTCAGCAGCAGCAGTTCCACCAGTCAGTACCACCCCACATCAGGAACCAGTTCCAGCCGAACCATCTTAACCAGAGGCCGCAGCAACAGAGGCTGCCTATAACCATTCAGGGCCTCCCGGACCTCCAGCAACGCTTGCCCTTCAACTCCTTTGTGCCACCTCACCGCGTGAACGTCAACCATCCGCAGAACCCTGCTTCACCGCCAACTGTTTCGCTATCTCATCAAAATGTGCAGCTGCAGAACTTCGCCCTTAACTTTGCGCAGCAGATTCCGTCGAACCTCCCACCACCTAGTTTCAACCTCGACCCGCAGCTCCACCACAAACAACGCGAACAGGACAAGCAGAGGTACATCGAACAACAGAGGATTCTAGAACAGAGACAAAAGGAACAGAAGTTGTTGCAAGACCAGCAGAGACAGAAGGAACAGCAAAGACAGCAAGAGCAGTACAGGCTGTTGGAACAGCAGCGACGTAAGCAGGAACAGGAACAGAAATTACGTCTTCAACAACAGCAACAGCAACAACAGCAGCAGCAGCAGCAGCAACAACAATATAACTTTGGTCAGAATCTGCTATCTCAGCAACCCCAGCAGATTCAACAATCTCAACAGCATCAACAATCTCAGCTGCAAGGGCCCCAGAAGCCGGAAATTCTGAAAGCTATTCCAAAATTAGAGCAGCACTATGCCATCAGAGAGAATCCTCTCTTCCCAGGTCCATTCCCACCAAATCCCCAATTCGCTGACATCCAGCAGTCTTCATTCGGTAGGTTGAACACGAACCAATTCACCGGATCTCAATTGCAATCGAACTTTGTGCAACAACAATCCCAACAACCCCTGATCCAATCTCAGTCAAACATAAAGATCACTGGTAGTACTTTGAAACATCAGCAGCAGCAGCAACAACAATCGCAATCGCAACAACAGCAAGCACCAATTTACCAGAATCAGCAAGCATTCTTCGCGCAAAATCTGCCAACACCCCAACAGCAGAGGATCCAAGAAACTCTGCCGCAATCGTCGATCTGGGGCAGACCAGTCTTCCAGGGAAAAAATCTCAACTCCAATGAGAAGATCTACGCCACACCCGTGACGAAAACCGACGAAAACTCTGAACTGAAGAAATTCTCGGCTTCGACGCCGAACAGCATCCGCTACAACCCAACGACGACGAGGCCAACTACCGTAACCCCGAAAGCCACGTCACCGGCCACCACTCCTCTGACGACAACCGAAGCTCCGACGACAACGACCCTGTCACCGGTGAAGGAGGCCAGAATCAAGGAGAACATTGCCAATCTCCCCGACGAAGTGCCCGACGACATCCGCGAGCAGCTCCTGAGCTCAGGCATCCTCAGCAACGCCGACATCCAGATCCTCGACTACGACAAGGTCGGGGGCATCAACATCGGCGACCTGCCCCCCGAGGCCCTGGCCAACTTCTACGGCGCCGGCGGCGGAGCCGCAACCGCCGCCAGCGAGCCCGTGCCCCAGATCGCCAAGCGGCCCAAGATCGTCGAGATCCAGCAGGACGAGATCCAGGTGCCCGCCTCCTCGTCCAGC
Organism: Torymus sinensis; assembly: GCA_030522985.1. Lineage (NCBI taxonomy): Eukaryota > Metazoa > Arthropoda > Insecta > Hymenoptera > Torymidae > Torymus > Torymus sinensis. The sequence goes on along the minus strand of JAPYZP010000918.1, from coordinate 18,736 downwards.
ATCAGCGGCAAGAACGCCCTCCTCGGCGACGAGGAGCACGTCCGGACGGAGGAAGTGACGCTGCGGCCCGGCGGCGTCGAGATGAAGGTCGTGCGCTTCGACCCCAACACCGCGCAGGGCCAGAGCATCGCCGACCGGCACATCAGCGAGAACGCGACGCGCCTCAGCCCCGTGGCCGTGGGAGAGCGCGAGCCGGAGGCGGCGGCCGGCGGCCAGTACAACCGCTACCTGCCCCTCAAAGTGAGCGGCGCCTCCTTTCCCATTCCCGACGCGCCGGAGCTCAGCGGCAAGAGGATATCCTCGGTGGTGGTGCTCGCGCCCGTCGACTACAGCTCCCAGCCCGAGGCGGAGCAGCAGCTGACGCGACAGAACCGCAAGATCGCGAGCGACGTGCAGGCCGTGCGCTTTCTCGCCGGCGAGTCCCTCAAGCAGCTCATCAAGAAGCCCTCCGCCGAGAACTACAAGCGCTGGCTGGAGCAGGAGAGGCAGACGGAGCCCCAGAGGCAGTCCGTCGTGCTCCTCGTCACGACGTGAGTTGATTCTCCTTTGCCGCCTATCACTTTGATCGTATTATATGCACCCGACTTATCGCCTGCGCGCCATCAGTTCTCTCCTTCGGTTTCACTTTCTTCGCCCCGACACTTCGGGGGCTGCACTTATGCGGGATCTTGCGCTTCGTAATTAAAATCACGGGCTCTTGTTCATCAGTGACAGAATTTTGTTTACCTTGCCAGCGCGTACCCTCAAGTGCATTAATCACGCCGTAACCTAGTATTTATTGAGACGGCTTCTAGCTCTAAGCTAATTTTCTCCTTCCCGCTTTTTTCTTCGCACTTTCGAAAGTCAAAGTTTTGGATGATTTATTGTTCGGGTTTCTCGCGGGGCCGCAGTTTTACCTTCTACAAGACGCTTACACATTTCAAAGATTTAAGAAACCGAAAGTAAATTAGATATTAGCGCGCTGATGGAAAAAAAAAACGTCGGAAAAAATGGGCGCACATACAGCGGACGTCATAGCTTAATTAGGCGGTACGCGCGCGCGACTCAGCAGCGTTACTCAAGCGGCATAAATTCAATGTTTTATTTTAATCATCCTTTTTTATAAAAATTTCACTCTCAGTTTCTCCCGGTGGGCGCGCGCGCGCGAGATTCCGAATGCTAAAACGTCCAAATAAAAAATTCCAATTTCAGTGTTGCAACTTTTACCTCTCGACTTACATCTCGCCTCTGCTTTTTTTTTCTCTCTTTCTCCCTCCCTCTCGCCCCTTTTCCTCTGCTCGCGCACTTAATATAACGCGATTGCGACAAAACGCCTCACTTTTGCAGCATCGCCGTATAAGGATTCTCATTGCCAATTAACGTGCGAGCATGCGCGCGCAAGATAGAGAGAGAGAGGAGGCCTCTTATAATGCGCTCGCGTACAATCGCTATGAGAAATTAACGCCAGCGTGCGCGCCTCTGCTCCATATTCCCCTACCTCTCTAACGTCCGCCTATAGGTATATACATAAAGGCTTAATCTCTCGTGATCGCCGTGACGATCCTTGCGTTATTGCAGCCGCGAAACAAAGTGTTCTCAGCTTTAGTAAAGAATCCGGCCGAAATTAGCTGATGACAGTGCGCGCTCGAATAATGAGAAGAGCCTGCGAAAATTCCTGCGTGCATATCTCTTCGCGCCCGCGTGTAAATTGCCATTTTCTCAATTTCGCAAAATCCTTTCTCACCGAGAAAACGCGTAACGCTTGCCAAACTTTCCTAACAGATTCTTCATTATTCATTAATATTTCGATTTTGCATAATCTTTTTAATTATCTTATTTTTCCTTTTTTTTATTAATTATTTAGTTCTCAAATAAATAGCAACTTAATATTCATACCCATCAAAGTTTCTATTTTTATTTTTTTTTATTTCTTAAGATTTCTAACATCAAAGAAAGTGTGCCTCAAAATTAATATGTCTAATCAGAAATTCAAATTTTCATAAGAATTTCGAATTTCAGATCAACACTCGATTACGAGACCTCAATTTATGACAAGTTTTATATATTCTACCGAGATAAATGAGTGTCAATACATATTTCATCTTCATCCGCTGACTTTTTAACATTTAAAACTCACTTTTACACCTCCAAAAATATCGGCTGTCATTCATTATAAAGTGAACTATCTATTTTCAGAGCAAAGGACGGCTCGGAGACGGAGAAGGAGATCTTCATGTACGATGTGACATCGGAAAGCGTGAGCAAGTTGGCGGGCGACCTGTCGACGGCCTTCGTCGACGCCGCAGAGAGTAACTCGGACGTCAACGAGGATCCAATGGCCGACGTGTCATCGTCGTCGTCGTCGAAGACGACGCAATGATAGATCACACATGCGCACACACTCACACACTCACACACACACATACACACATAGCGCGAACGCGGATAGCGACAAAGAAACGCGCATTTTCTTCAAACCTTAACTGTGCCAACGACTCTCCGATCCACGACGAGGTGGGGATCGATTGATCGAGATCGCGCGCGATTGACGAGAAAGAGAGAGAGAAAGAGAACAAATATACAGCACGCTCGCAAGGAAGAGAGTAGCGTGACACGCCTCGGCAAAGTGGCGCTCGACACTTGGAATCGCGTGTTTTTTTCTTTTTCTTTTACGAAGGAGCCTCGAGTGTAGATATTTTAGTAACCTATTATTGTATATATGTTTTGAAAATTAATTTTTTATACTTTTTTTATACGTAATACATTTTTATATATATATTTCTATAAAAAATTATTTATATTGCATTTTTATTTGTACACCTTGGTCGCCTTGTTTCATTTAATTTTGTCTATTATATTTATATAATTTTAATTATTTCTTCCAAATTTTGACTTATTTTAAAATTATTTTAGGTCATAAGAATTTACTACTTAGTTCTTATATAATATATATCAATATTAACTTTTATTGAAATGTACCTCATGAAAAATGTCAATTATGTTTTGTTGAGATGGTGATTTGTTTAGTATTTTAATAACTTTTGAAACTCCTATTATTATATGTGTTCCTATTATTTGATTGATAAGTTTTTTAATTATCAACTAAATAAAACTAATCAATCGTCTTTTTTATATAAAAAAACTTTTTTATATTATTTTTTATATAGTGAATCCATTATAGAATTTATTGTAGTTTCAAAAATTAAAAATTAACAAAATTTGTACAATCCTTATAAATTATATAATTACGTATTTTACAATTAAACTATGTACAAGTATTCTTGAAATATCCACATTTACCTCTAATTACTTGAAATATTTCGTATGCCAATTTCTTGCTTTAAATATGACATCATTTCGTATTCAGGTATATTGTTCCATAAATTTTCTGATACATTTACTACCTTGTATGACATAGATTTCAATGATTTCATATTTAGCAGATTTGGTGCCTTCAATCGTTGAATATTTCTTCCATATGCTTCAAATGGCACTAACATCACAGCTATTCTAAAAAATAAGATTCAAAAGTGAATGATTGTTTATTTAATTACTATAACAGATTTTTTATTTAAAAATAAGAATATTTTAAATACTTCTCAGTATTAGAAGGTATGTTGAAATCTTCTACACATCTAATAGGGCAGGTAGGCGTGCTTGTTTCAATGGAAATAGGATGTCCATCTTGTAAAATTATAAGATGATCTGAAATATTAATCATTAGTTTTGTATATCTTTTTTATTACATAATCATTTCGTTCTTTATTCACAAATATACCTATGAAGTGTCCTAACTTTGTTTTCACATTAGTTTGAATAAAAGCAGAACCTCCTAAAATATTTTCTAATGCACTCTGCAATGGATATTCTTTTGTAATACTATCCACATGACCGGTTTCAAAGGATTGAATCAAACTTTCTGAAGGCCATGGTCCACAATATGAAGGATATAGAGTTTTAACACTTTGATACAATTGTTGATATGTTTGATGAAAACTTTTTGACATTAGTGTTGAAGTTTGATCTTTCATAAAAACATGCTTCAACAAAGTATCATCAAAGCAACCTAAAGATGCTAAGTGTAATGCAAAATAGACTAAAGTGACATCATCAGAAATTCTTGAAAAATTTTTTAAAATAATTTCTTGTAACTCATTCCAAACTGATGGTGTATAATTAGCAAATGCTAATCCTGCTACAAGTGTTGAAATATTTAATGGGTGAGATGTTGATAAAAATGAGGGATTTTCATAAATTTTAGATGATACGTAATCCAATAATGATATATTAATATGTCCAATCATATTTAATTTATTTAAAATAAATGCAACATCAGAAAGTTGGCATTCATTAACTATTATTCTCTCTATAAGTTTATCTATAAAATAAGGATTGTAGAATTCATCATTCCTGAAAAAAATATTTTATTTTGATTAGTAGATATTATTACTATTACTATCAATATTAAATTATTATATTTATATCTACCCATCCAAAATTTTTTTAACAATTTTTAATAGCATTGGCTTTGCTATACGTTCCTCCAATAAATTTATATTATCTATAATAACACTTTGTACCTTATCTAATATATATAAATAATTCTTTGGTAAATTACGAATTCTGCAAAATGATAGCAAAACACTTGTTGCTATATGAATGTCTATATTTTTCTCATGATTATCGAAAGCATCTAAAATGAATCTAATTGTTTTTTCATCTAGATTGTGTTTGCATGCGAACCGTAATGCATTACTTAATTCTTTAATACTATCCTGGTCAATCTGGAATTGTAGTTGTGCAATAAATACTTCAGGTAAAGCTTGAAGTATAGCTTTACTTAAATTGGTTGGTTCCATACGTGTTAATAAAAAGGACAAGTAATAAATTTGTTCCAAATATAAGTCATTTATAGAACACCTAACTAATTGCAGAATTGACTGTACAATGAAACTTGAACTGGGTACATCAACAAGATTTAAAAGTTTTAGTGATTGTATCAATCCTGATAAATCTAATTTTCTAAGATCTCTTCTTAAAATGGAACACATCTTTGAAAAATGTTCACTTTTCTGTATCTCTAGTGAAGAAAAATCATTTTCTTGATAAAATTTTAGCATGGATGTCAAAGCAGCTACAATATGTCTCCCATCAATTTGATTCTTATTTATCTGAATAAGTCGAATAAGGTTTGATGGATTTTTGTCCTGATTAATCAAAGTAAACAATTCTTTAGCATTACCCACTTCAGTTTTGATATCATTTTGGTTTTCTAAAAATGATTTAAAATATAATAATAAATAAGTGGGTATTATATAATAATAATAATAAATTGAAGATATTTTTCCTACCTTTGATTTGGATACTACTTTGACATAGCCTTCTGATTGTAATGTTTCTGAATGATTTAGATAACTTCATCAATGATTTGGACATTATACTATTCTAGGATATAATAAATTACTTTATAATCACAGATGTGTTAAAAAATATTTATAGTCGATTTTTAGAATTTTTATAAGACTTTAGATATTACTGCTAAATATATGAACAAGATTTTATAATTAAATTTGAAGTAATGTATACATACTTTTTAGGTTAACAAACAGTCGTTCGTCGTACCGGTATTCATAAAATAATGATTCTGATCGTTATCCTTTAAATATTTATGTTTAACTTTTCTAGTTCGTAAAAATATAAGTTACACGGAACGTTTTCATTAAAAGTCTTTGAACATTTCGTGCAAAAAAGATTTTTTTATAATTTTATATAAAATGGAGAAACAGAGAACTTCCTTATTGGCTTTACTTTTACGCCCTCTGCTGATGATAGTATAATGTATGAAATATATGATTATATCATATTATCTTTATCATATAAGGATATTAAGGTATAACAGATTAATAGTATAAAATCTCTGTTGGTAATATCGATTCATCTCTCCGATCTCCCCAGTAAAATATATATATATATACCTATAGGTGGGAATTTGTCACGGAAACTGCACGTATGAGATATTGTTCGTCAATTCGAATTAAAATATGGATGAAAAGACAATATTGGAAGAGCAACTAAGGGAAGCTGCTTGTGTTGGTGATACTGATGCTGTTCAAGAATTAGTAAATCTTGGGGTGGATGTCAACGCACGACACGCCATAAATGGATGGTAATAATAATTTCATTGTTTATACAAGTATACAAACATCTTACGTGAATTTTATGTTTATCCTTTTAAAAATTTATTGTCATGTTTTGTTTTAAATCTATTTAAGGACTCCATTACACTGGGCGTGTAAACGAAACTATTTGGATGTTGTAGTTTTGTTATTAAAAAGTGGAGCAGACAGAAATGTTAAATCTGACAAAGGTGAAACTCCAGCATCAGTTTCTTCAAACCCATATATTTTACGATTACTAGGTGCTTCACCTGACTTTTCCAAGACATCTAGTGATTCAGAAATACCTACATTTGTGCCTAATTATATTAAAAATACTCCATTGAATAGTAAATTAGATTTAGGAATTCCTCAAAGCATTAGTAGTAAATGCATAGAAGGTAACATTTTATATAAATTAATTTTTATACATATAACTGATTCAACTTTATTTCAGTCAGTAATTCTTTTTCAGAAATAGTATTAAAAATACGGATTGCAAATATTAGTGATCCTGATTTTATAGAAGTTGATCTTCCACGTAATGCTTTAACTTACCCAAATTTAATCAAAATATGTTGTGATGAATTGGAAATTAATGCAACACAAATAGTGAAGCTAAGGAAACTGCCTAATACAAAAATTCGAAGAGACAAAGATGTACAAAGACTAGAAAATTTTCAAGAAATTGAGGTAGTGCTGTATTCATCACCTAGCATTCCTAATGATGCAGCACACAAGTCGATGCAATATGCTAACGGCAGCACAGTACCAATAACACCAACAAATAATTACCAAAGTATATCCAAAAAAGATCAAACGATTTTATATTAAGCTGTGTACATAATATTTAAAATGTTAAAACAATTTTAATGTTGAACTAAAGTCTGCAATAACTTTTATGAATTTTGTTTAAGGTTTTAGGTAGAATAATACTCAAATAATTGTACAAAAAATGCATTTATTTACATTTTTAATAAACTACAAAAGGTTTTTTTAACCTTATAAATATTTTTAACTTAATAAAAAATTTATTTTATTTACAATATATCAGAAGATATAATTTTAACTATCATTACTTTCATCATCTTCATCATCATTCACACTTTCCTTTTTTATCTTTTTAATTTTACTTTCATCTTTTAGTCATCGCCATCACTGTTCTTTGAATCTTCATCACTCTCACTCTTACCAAGATTTTGAACATAGACTGTACCATCAGGTGCTACAGTAACATTAAGATTAGATGTAGATGTGGACAACTCTCCTTCCACTGTTGTGTAAGCTTTAGGTCGTTTAGGAGCTAATACTGGAACTTCAACTTCATTTTTGTTTTCTATATTTAAAAAAAGATAAAATATAAGAATATAATTATAGAAAATCATATGTGAAAATAGTTAAAAAAAAAAAATTCTTACTTAATGTCATGTAAATAGGGATTGCAAGACTCAATGGGGTTTTGATCCTTAATGATCGAATGTTTTCCCAACCTCCAGGAAAACTTTTTCTTAATTCATCTATTACTGACATTATGTTATCAACAATTTCTTCTACTTTCATTGAGCAACTGCCAACCTGAGTAACATAACTATCTCCATTGGCATGAATTTGCATACAAGTCTTCTTTAGGGCATTATCAATTTCTAATTTGAGGTCTTTATCCATGTGAATAGATGTTGGTAATTTCCTTTTTTGTCTAAATAGCTTTCCTAGCAAATGTGTTATATGGCCAGAAATGCGACCATCGACTAGAAAATAGTCATAGGAACCAAACAATCTTCTTCTCATTTCAAATTGCCTATATTCTGTTTTTACTTGATTCATAGGTATAACAGCTTTAATTTGATTGCACCCATGTTGCTTCAATAAATCTTGATAATGATTTACAGTGTCTTCATAATCTCTTCTTCTTCCTTTTTTAAGATCTCTCACAAATAAAGCTACATCATCAGTAGAAGAAATTACAGAATGGGGAAGAGATCTGAAATGTAGAAATAATATTATAAGTAAAAAAATCTACAAATATAGTTAAAAAATAATTAAAAATATGTGAAATCTCATATAAATTTTATAATCATGGTTCTCATAAGGATCCATTGGTAATTTTTAGCATTTAATCATGTATAATGTTACTTTGACTCAGAAAATTATTCAGAAAAATTATTAATATAGTACTCACATTCGCTTTTGATGTAATGGTACTTTTGGAACTTTGATGCAGTTGATCAATAAATGTACTGGTGGTCTTTCTGCGTTAAATAAGCTTTTCTTCTTTTTGTCATGATTTTCAACTACTTTGACAAGAGCTTTCACGTAATTAATAACATCTTTCCTTGCTATTCCATGACTGCCTTTATTATCTACATTTTCTTCTTTTGTAATATCTAATTGTTTCCTCTTTTTAGATTTGATATTTTTTATTTCTTTATTAGCTTCAACTTTAATAGACTTTGTGGATTCTGTTTTTAGCTTCTGTTTAGGGATACTACTAGCTGTCTCGACTGAAATTTTCCTTTTTTTTGATTTTATATCGCATGTTTCACTTTGTTTTAATTTTTCTGCTTTTTCAGTTTTATTGGTTGTTTTTGGTAATGTACTTTGTTCAATAGAATTTTTCTTCAAATTTTTTGGTTTAGGTTTTTCTTGATTCTTCTTCTTGTCTAACAATTTCGTATTTGATTTGTTATTATTACTAATCTTTGAAAGGGGGAGTAAATTTTGTTTGCCTTTAGAAATTGTATCACTTTTTATCAAAACCTTTTTTGAATTTTTTTTTGACGTAGATGGTTGTTTAACTGATTTTGTTAAGTCTTCTACCAGATTTTTTTTTGTTTTTGTAACATTTTTAATTAATTTAGTTAGTGAATTTTCCTTATTTTTTTGTTGTTCAAGAGTTTCTTTAATAAGATTTTTCTTTTTCAAAGAAATTTCTGTTAAAGTTTTTTCATTTTTTTGCTTTTTCAGAGGTTTTTGTACACTGGATAAATTTACTTTGGAAGGTACTTTTTTACTTTCTTTCAAGTCTTTTTTAGATAATCTTTTGGTCGTTTTAGTTGATTTTGCCTTGCTTTTAGCATCACCTGCTAAACGAGATGCTAATAAATCCATATTTTAAAATTATATTTATCCAATATAATTTTTTCCTTTGTTGTACAACAAAGAATTATGCTGTGTATTTTAAAAATCTTCCACAAGATTTAACTTTCTATAGTATTCTATACAAGTATATAAAAACTTGTATCAATTAGTTTTATCTGTAAACGAAAAATATTTTATTAGTAAATCACAAATTGAGAAATGGTTTTTAGTAAAATATAAAGATTTAATTATAAACAATCCAAGTGTTTTATGCTTCAATGACAAAATAAGTCTAAGAAATTTATAGACTTTATAAAACATAAGTTTAAAATAAAAGATTTAAAATACTATTTTCTCGAATATTAATAGGTTATCAGAATTTGAATCATTGCGTTAGATAAGGTAAAGGTTAAAGGATTCTCGTTTAATTAATGGATTATTGAAAGGATATAAAATAACTTTGCTTAGGATCACAACGTGGCGGTGAAATTCTAACCTAACTTTATACGTTACATCTATTTTTTCAAGTCAATATATAGAATAGCTATAATAAAACTAATTTAGATAGATATTATTACAAATTATAATAGAATGTTTATAAACTAAAAAGCAGATTAAGTAATTTAACTTACTTTGAAAGTGCACACTCGTTGATAGAACGTGCAACTCCACATCCATTTTTACGAATGTGGATCTTCCGCTGTTCCTCGGCTCGTTCCTCAACTAGGTATGCCGGTTAAATGATATCCCAATGCGGCCCCAATGCATCGCACCCGCACGCTTGGATATTCCACATTTCCACTTCCAATTTCCAAGAGTAACAAACTATACAAGATGGGTATATCCAATATATTCCATTATTCCATAACATGTGCGTGCATCTATAGATGTCGCTAAAATCAACATAATGCTACCGAATTTTAAAATTTTTAAAAATTCAAAAAATAGTCGCATTTACAGCGTTTTGTAATTTCTGTTTGGTTAATATTACGTTAATATATAAATTCCGTCATCTACCATATATACATTTAATCTATTCATATCTATAAAATATTATTTATTTATATACATGTGACGAAAAATTAAATGATAAAAATAAGCTTTTTGATTGCTATTAAATTTGAAATCTGATGAATATATACCTAATGTAAACAAACATAAATTCTTTCTATTTTTGGAAGAAAAACATATGAATTCGTACTGAGGTATATCGCATAAATTAAAATTGCTGTCGATGAGTTGACGCACTAAAATTTTTTGGTTATTTTGGTAAAATTAAATGATGTTTATCAGAAGTGGCTTCCAAATTTATTACAATCGACGAAAGCGAAATCCCCATGAGAAGAATAATAGGATCCCTTTTAGGTGTTTCTTTCCAGACTGAATTATTAATAATGACCTTATTAGGACTGGTAATCACGTTTATATTTGCGCTTATGATGGTGCACAAGCTATATGTATCAACATTTAATATTAATATTAATTTTTAATTGTAGGCTAATTCAACGTTAGATTGGAAACCATTTGAACTCGTTGAGCGATTGAATCTAATACGTGACTTACGTTTTACAGTCGACGATGTTGATCTTATTAGCAGTAATTTTACTTCAAGGATAAAAAAATGTATTATAAAATATCTAGCTTAGATTTATCCAACAAAGTTAAATGAAATTAAAATTTTTTTCAGTATTAAGTATTACAGTTGTAGTGGAATTTCTTTGCAGTCTCGTTAATCCGTTTGCACATTTATTAAAACTGTATCCTATCATTACTTGGAGTCGTTCGGATATTTTGTTACCATGGCTTGGCACTCACGCTCTCAATACTATTTTGCCAAAAATGTTAGCTGTTTCTTTGGCTTTTATTTTCTATACCGAAAATATCATATCGACTATGTCACTGCTTGAGTTTTTGGTTGTTGAATCAATAAATCTTTGTAAGTACATAACATTTTATGCAACTTTGTCTAGATGAATAATTTTTTAATCTAAATATTTTTGGGGATAATTTTGATCAAATTACTTCAATTTTAAAATACACGCAATATTATTTTGATTAAAGTACATTCTTCAATATTTTCGCATTTCATCCGAATAAAAAATATTGTTTTATTTATATCATTTAGTGATAGCCTGGTACAATTGGTATGTATTTTTTGCATTTTATCTGGACCTCCGAGAAATTGATCGAAAACGAAATTTACGTAAGCAGCGCAACAGCATTTCGGATGATTCAAGTACTCCGCCTCAAGCAAATAAAAGTATACCAAATTTATATGGATTATTTGACAAATCTTCATTATATGCTACTAAGCTTAAAAGTATGCGCAATACAAGATCACTTACCTTAATGGAAAGTACAAGTCCGGAAGTTGAATCAGACGAATTTTCATCTCCAACTTCGTATACAGAAACAAGTTTCTTACCTACTGAGGAATCAAGCAATTTATCAAATATTACAGATAAACTTTTAACAGATGAACATAGACGAGAAAATATTTCAAGCATTTCCGATCATTATAATACAAGCGATAAAGAAAATATGATATCCGGAGAATTGAATTCTCCTGCAAATACTACTCAAAACAAATGTACTTGTTCTAGTTCTGAAGACGAAGAGGAAATTACAATCTTAATATCCAAGAAAATTCAAACGAAGAATTCAGGTAGAAATGAAGAAATAAATATAAGTGTTAAACCATCGAACATAGAAATTCAATCAAAAAAAAATTTTCATAAAAAATCAAAAAAGTCGATAAATCGAAGTATTCAAGCAACAAATTTAATAGAACCCTCAATTAATACAATTTTACCTAATTCATCTATATGTGATACAGTAAATCACTCTAATTGGAATTCCAAAGATAATGGTGATAATCTTCATTACCTATTAAATAAAAATTTTGAACTTTTGGACAAAATGTGTCGAACATTGCATATCAATAAACAAAACTGCACGAAAAATACAAAGCAAAAATGGTTGATTTTTCAACAAGAACTTGAGTGCCACTTAGATAAACGTGTATTTTTTAAAGACTCGAACGTTAATACAATGAAACTTAAAAACACAAAGCATGCAATATTAAGGGATAGTAATTCACAGACAGAAAACAAAACCAAACATAAGATAAAAAATAAAGAAAAACACATATCAGTGACTAAAATTCCCAAAAGTGAAATTTTAAAATCAAGAGGAAATTATTCACAGAGAATTAGATCCTCAATTAAATTGAGTAAAAAGCATAATTTATCAAGACAGTTAATGAATGAACAAAAAGTTTATAATAAAAAAGTAAATCCTAAAGATCGTATGGAAAAAAAAAATACTCATTTATTCAATTTCGATAGAATTTCAGATATAATTTCACCTATACCGAAAAGGACATCTTGCGAAGTGTATCGCAATTTAACAGATAATTGTTGTAAAAACTCATCTTCAGCGAAATCCAAAAATCATAAATTAAATTTTTCAATATTGAAACCAATGAAACCCACAAATTTACAAGCAGAATGCACTGAAAACAAAAAAGTTAAAGAGTTACAAAATCTTTATGCGTATAATAATTTAACTCTAGAACAGGATAGACGAGAAATGCTACAGAAAAAGAAAAAATCAAAAATGACTAGTTACAAAAATGCTCTACCTGAAATTACTGTATGTACTCCTAATACCGGTAATGTTGATACAGAATTAAAAAAATATGTTAATATCAATTTCAATAAAGAATTAGAAGCAGAAGGCCGACTTAAACAATTCACAAAATATAATGAATTTTTAAATCAAAATAAAGTTTCTAATAAATCCAATCGTAAATTGCATCACTTTCAAAATGCTAGCGAATCAATAAATCCTATTCCTGTAAATAATATCGAATCGACTCGTGAAATAAAAATGGCAGATACCCAACATCTTGAAATAGAATCAGCTCTTAATATAAAATCTAGTTCATCTCTAATTTCTAAAGAAACATCACAAGAAGAAATTATTTCTAGACAAGATCATGAATTAGCCGATGACTCTATGATGCCACAAATGTACCGATCCAATGTACGAGAAATTATAGAGAGAATTGATTGGAGCAATCACTCGTCACAAGCATTTCATAATTTTTCGGGAAGTACAAGGATTAAAAATCATTTCACTACAGTACAGCATGAGCCAGAAAGACGAGTTATAGCTGATGATGAAACGGTGAACATGTTACAAAGCGCTTTTTCTTTCAGCGATGAGAATGAAAGAGGATTTCATTTAGGACCAGAATCAAACGAACCGTACCCAATATTTCAAATTGTTGCTTTAACTATGAATGAAATTTTTAAGTCTGTGGGTTGGCGAAATTTTTCTGAGACCATGCCAATTCAATCTGGAAGCGATATTGAAATTTCCACTTCTGACGACACAATTTTTTGTTACCCGGAAGAACAATTTAATTCTCGAGATTCTGGAGATAATGAAGAATACGTAAAAACATCTGTTGATGTTGATACAGATAAATTTAATGAACTTGAAGAAAGAAATAATATTTCTTATTGTCTATTAGAACAACTGCAAGAACTATTAAAGTCATCTCGTGAAGCATTATCTGCAATAGAAAATTCTCGTTCTACCAACGCTGGTGAAAATAAGCAAAAGTGTATAGATGATGTAGAAGAAACATTTTCCAACAGTATGATTGAATACATAAATGCTTTTAATGATTTATACGATAAAGTCGAGCACATAAAAAATGATATGAATGCATTAAGTACTTACCCGAGCATTGACGAGAAAGTTTCACCAAAACAAGATAAATTTCTCAGTAATGGCATTAACGATAGTAAAAATCAAAACAGTATTATTAAAATAGAAACCAATTCACAAACTAATGCAGCCTGCATCGATGCAACGCACTACCTGAATATTAACCTTAAAGATATTAAATTTCAAGCAACAAATGATGCCCCAAAATTTACAATTACATGTGAATATTTATCAAAAATATTACAGGGCTTAGAAATCAAGAAAAATGCCGAATACAATTTAAATTTTAAAGAGAAAACAAATAAACACAAATTAAAAAAGGACAAAGTTATATTTGTAGAAGCTAGAAAAAAATGTGAAAGAAAGGATAACATTTTACGTTCAGTAAAATCTGATGGATGTTTAATTTTAAAGTCCGATATTAAAAATTTAAAATTAGAAAATCAAAGTAATAATGTAGTGGGTATTTTAAAAAAATCACCGACGCTTTAAAAATGAGTATAGATTTTTCTAAAAAAGATTTATTCTTATACATAGTTATTTCGTGCTTACATTAGATGGCAACAAGTTTATGAAACTTGTCTATTAAGGTGTTGATTTATAAATATGCATTATAAACAATTAATGTTTGATTTTTAATAAAAACATGTACAGTTATTTAAATAAACTAACTTTTCTAACTAAATTGACTCCTACTTGGCTGCATGAATACATGTTTACTCATTCATACCAGTTATTTATTTAAATGCAATACAATTTCTGACAATATTTTAATTCATATCGTCATTGCATATCACGACAATAATAACAATTTAGCAAGTTACGTCATAACCTGATGCAATTTCTGGCACGATATAACTGGGATCGCAAACGGTATTTTTTACTGCTTCCCTTACACTAGCTTTCAAAATTCTAAAATTAATTTGGTCTTTGTCCATGTAACCGTATAGATACATCGGAAGCTTATTTGACAAGATCCAGACGTTTTGGTCCTCTTCATGATCCATTCTAATGTCATTGGGAAAGACTAAAGAAACATTACTAGTTCCGATTACACCTAAATTTTGAGGTATGTACTCTTTTCTAGTATCCCAACACCAGACCGAATCTCTCGTTACCATGTTGAAGAACATGACACCATTTTTATCAATAGCAGATCCTGAAGAATGACCGTAATCCTTTGCTCTTGGCTTACCAACGGGAACAAATTTATTGGTGTTGTGTTCAGCTGATTTCTTGTCTCTTAAAGCTGAAAGGGGCACCGCGAATTCGCGAAAACTAGACATTGGATGGAAAAACATAGTTTTTTCATTATGGACATCTACAGGTGTTAAGGCTATCCCGAAAATTCCATCGGTCCAATGGAATTCGAGTCCGTGAAGATTGTACCGAGATGACAAGGGATCTGGGAAGAAAAAGTGATGTTGAATTCTGAACGAACTGTCGTTGTACAGGTCGTAAACTATTAGACCAAAACGCCAAACGTCTGCTGCATAGGCCACGGCGCGGTCACAGTTGTTATTCCTAACGTCAACGACGATGTTCGAATATAACGAATCTTCTTTAATTTGATCATGTGGTAACGGATAAGCTTTTATCAATTCATCGGTATATAGATCAAAAACGAAAATCGTTGGTGGGCAAATCTGTTTAGGATCGTCAGTAACGTCGATTTTTCCAGAGTCTAATACCCAAAGACGATCACATTCATCTATCTGCATTCTAAATACGGATGTCAATCCTTGACAGTTACCTGGATTTAAAAAAAAATTTTAAGTCATTTTACATATATAAAATATTTTAATTCAAAAGGAAATGAAAATTATGTCAGACCTAGATGATTGTGCCATCTCCAATCAGGATATGGGCGTAATTTCGGACTTTTATCAAATGATTTAGTAGAAATCGTTGTTAGTGTAGCAGGAATTCCCTTTTTCCACCTCGGCATGCTAATAAAAATTCTGTCTTTCCAGATTTCTAACCCTAGGGGTAAATTATTTTCAGGTATAAATGAGCCGCTGTATAGTAAGCTATTTCTATCTTCTTCATTGTCAAATTCATAATCGATAGTTTTCCAGTAATAGGCCTACAATGAAATAAGTAATGTATTACAGAAAAGACAGCATAGTCATTACAGTCTAATTTTCTGTGTTACTTTCGAACTTACTAATTGCATGGCTGGTCCGGCATACTCGTCCATATAACCAGTTTCTTTCGGAGGTTTAAATGTGTGTCCAGGACTAAAAAATCGTTCGCTATGATTGACCTGGTTTTGGTGATTGATCTTAGATGACGGCAAAATATTGTTCGAGTTCACATTATTGTGAAAGCTATTCAGATTTCGCTCGTTCTTTTTACTCTCCTGATGATTGTTTTGAGTTGCAAAATTCGAGCCTATTTGAAATCCGTGTGGTTTCTCTGTATTCCTTTGAGTTATTGTATTATCATGATTGTGGTTACTAGGAAAATCGCAATTCGCGTGAGACGGTGGCTCTTCTTGTCCAAATGCTGGGTCATCAAAAGAAGCGGTAGAAGACTAAATGAGAATGAATAATAATGAAAATTTTTTGGGTGAAAAGAGCATTTTTCAATTATAAATAATGATTTTTTATATTCAATTTTGTACCGTTATCAAAAACATTATTTAAAAAAAAAAAAAGAAATTAAAGTTTGGTATTTAAATATAAGAAATGCAAATACTTAATTAAAAGTTCGTGATTGGAACCTAAATTGAATGTAAGTTAAAAGTCATGCGATAGTAGGTCAATAAACGGCATTTTAAGTAGAAATAAATATTAATGAAAGGAATCGAGTTAACACCAAGTACGTTTTTGTAACCGTCGATGACATTGAGTTTCCTAAAGTAGAAGATAGCTATAGAAGATGACTTTACGCAATGCGTGTACTGTCTGTCGGTCTCTTTGAAAAGAGAAAAAAAAACTTATGTAAGGACGAGTCGTCATTCAAAGATCGGCTTCTCAGATAAATGTGATCCCGTGAACAACGAGATTGCAAATTTATTTTACATACTTTTATTGTTCCTTAAACGTGTTTAATGCAATTGTACTGTCTACAAAAATAAAGAGTCATCATTCGACAATGAATTAATTACCGTCACAAAGTCAACAGGCGACGACGAAAGCTGGGGCAGTGGCGGCGGTGCCTCGAGTTCTTGCGAAATAAGAATGTTTGGTCCGGCGGGCTCTGCAAATTCTTGAAATCCCAGTAGCGACATAGTCACCAGCCAGGGCATTACGTTCGCCATTCCTGTAATGCAAAATGTTAGCGTCAGCTGCAATCGACGATTAACTCGCTGCGAATTGCCAACTTTAGCAACCCGGTCACCTTAATAAATCAACATTTTTGTCAATTCGACAAACTTCGATTCAGTGTAAAAATTCATTACGTTTCGTGAAGTAATAGTCTATTTATATTAACAATTTTATATTGATATAAAAAAGAACAAACAAATGTTGCTCATCGTTTAACAATTTTTTATAAACTTTTCCGCCGTTCGTGCTTCGACATTTATTTATAATCGAATTTGAAAGTCTCATCTCAATTGCGTGGACAGGTATCAATAATTCATCAGAATAATGCAATGTTGCTCTATTGATGATATTTCGTATCATCAATTTATTGAGATGAATAGAGGCGGTAATTTCAAGGATATAACACTTTACGAAATGCTAATAAAGAATGTATACAAACCGTAAAATATTATGATCTCATATATAGGAATATACGTGAACTTGACATATTCTCCATAATGAATGCATACATTAATTTTATAGCTATTTCTATAGACCTTTTCGTAAAACCTTTTTTTTATTTGAATATAAATAAAAAAATAAATGTTTCATAAAAGTATATTGAAATATTCTCTACGAGCACTACGAACATTTTAAAACATATTATATAAGTAGTAACGTTTAAATACAACAAGCAATAACGTTATTGCCAATTATAGCTTTCCGCGTATAATTATTTTTGAAAACGTAAATTAAACGACTAGCAAAGATGCGCAGTCAAGTACGTACTTAATGCGAAATGAAAGAGCACTTGATTATTTTCACTTTAACGATTAGAAAAAAGCATCGAAAAAAAAGAAAAACACAAAGCTTCCAAAATCCTACCTGCCATGATGTAAATGAGCAAAGAAGCGCCTCTCCTCCAAAGCGTGGATAAATTAAAAACAGCAACAAACGAGCAACAAGGTATCTTCGCGAACGCGCGCTCTCGTATGTGTATTAAGTATAAACTTTCTTCTAGACGAGCGAGTACACTAGATAGCTGTCGGCTCGTGAAATCGCGTACAGAGCAGGTCGGGTGTGCGCACTCGCGCTCGCGCGCGCGGGATACACACGTACGGCGCAGCTGAGGAGAGTACCTCGGTCTTGCGCGCGTGCCTTAGACCGGACGAGATGCGACTATGGGATGTGTTGGCCATTTTCACGGGTTTATTCAGGCCGCGCTCAGAGGCGCCTCTGTCTGTACACCTCGAGACGGGAGAGAGAGAAAGAGAGGAAGGCAGCGGTCCCTTCTCTCGCACGCGCGCGGGAGAATCTTCCATGGTGCTTGCCGTGTGCGCTCCATCTCCGTTTCTTCTCCTTCCTTCTCCTTCGCGCATTCGCGCGCGCGCTGCACATCGCTCTCTCCGCGGCGCGCTAGGTCATTGGCGTAGAGTTCACGGCGGGAAAGCTTTCGCCGATGAGCGCGCCGTCGTTGTAGTCTATAAATATGTATACACCTATAATGCACCACGTGTGAAAATCCCGCGCATA